>PVJO010009274.1:0-70497 GCA_004026905.1 Hystrix cristata
TGGCTTCATTGCCCTGGCCGACTCCACTCACCATTGTCATTCTGTTAGAGTCAAATTTCTAACTAAAAATAAAGAAGATAAAGGTTTGGTGAGGGAGATGCTGTGACCGGTGAAAGCCAGTGAATACAGCTCCCTGCTGAGGCCTGAAGAAGGTGGCAGGAGGATGATTTGTTTTCCCTCTCTGTGGCCACATGTAAATGCATATAAATCCTCTGGAAGGCTCCAGGATTGGGACACATGTCAAAGGCTCAGATCTCGCCCTGGATGGAAGTTATCAAGATGTACATTTTTGTACAGGAATACCATTTTCTATGGAGTTAATAGTTGCCATCTGGGTTAAGGTTAGTGTGGACATTGTTTCTTCAACGACATCTCCACCCAGAGGCTGCAGCCCTCCTCTTGAACATCTTCAGACATGCAGAACTCATTACTGTACTCCCACTGATCTGCTACTCTCATCACTAGACGAGTCTCTCTCTAACTGAACGGAAGCTCCTGTCTGCAGCTGCCACACACTGGTGGGAATTTTCCTGGAGAAGCTGCTGAACCTGTGGAACGCTCATCCCACAGGAGAATTTAAAACATTTAAAAACACACATTTCTAGTTCTTTGCGCTCTCCTGAGCAGGTTAGGGACCTGCACCAATGTCACTACCTGGTGCTCCTCCTGGCCGAGCGAGGGGCCGCAGGAAATGCCCCAAGTATCCAGAACTGGGAACTGGAAGGTTTAAATGAATTATGGCATGAGAGAATGCTGCAGAGCCCCTAAAATCATGCTCAGAACATTTAATAGTATAAAATGTTCCTAACAAATCAAGCAGATGAGTGAACACAATATGCAAGGAGCCGAATTTCATTAAAAATATACACATAGAAACCAAAGTCTAAAATATTAAGAATGGTAGTAGTGCAGCTAATTTTAAATTTGTTTTATGCGTTTCCAAAATTTCTACCAAAAGCACATATTTGTTTTTTAATTAGGGAAAATGTTTTTGGAAAAGAAATACAGGAAGAAGAGCCGAGTGCTGGGAGCCCATCTAGGCGCAGGCCTGACACCGCGGCTCCCGGGGGAGCCGGCCCTCTGTGGGGCCACCTCGGTGCCCGTCCTGGGTGAGGGCTTCAGCGAGTGGGTCTCACTGCCACTGGTGCTGCTCCTGCAGCTCTGCGGCACTTGGGGGGCCTTCTGCTGGGTGAATTAGGCTGCCCCACCCACATTAATTTGCAGCACTGGGGATTGAACCCAGGACCTTCGTACTGAGCTACAATATCCAGCCCTTTCTATTTTTTGTTTTGAGCCAGGGTCTCACTAAGTGGCTAGGCTGTCCAGTCTGGGCTCCAACTTGTGATTCCCCTTTCTCAGCCCCCCAGACTGCTGGGATTGCAGTCATGGCCCACCACATGCTGGCTAGTATGTATTTTTAATACAGCAACTGGCACCAGGAGCAGGTGGCCAGGGGAAGGGAAGGGTGTGGCGGTCAGTCATGGCGTCCGCGGCCTTCCGGAACTGGATCACGCACACAGGAGGGCCCCTCAGCTTTCCGGCTGAGGGACACCACCCTACCTCGGAACAATACTCACTTGGGAAGCAGCAGACCCTTGTGTGGCTGCTTCGGAGGCACCAGGTCCTGGGGACGGCAGGAACCTTGGGAAGCACCAGGGCCTTGCGAGGGGAGGGGAGCCCCCTGCCCCTGGCTGGCCCGTCTGCCCTGTGGCTCCATGTCCCTGCAGCACATGCATGTCTTATTCGCCCCTTCAGAGACGTCTTAGTCCTTCACCCCTGGAATTTGGGAGGATGTAGAGCAAGGGGGAAGACTAGAGGGGCCACAGTTGGCAGGAGGCGCGGACAACCAAGCAAGCTGACAGCTCCACGAGTGCTGGCAGTGGGGCAGGCGACCGGGGAGCCAGGCTGTCACCGGGACAGAGGAGGAGAGCAAGGCCCACTGGGGCTGGCTCTGCAGCTCCCGAGCAGGGCATTGCTGTCTCCTCTCTGAGCGAGGACTATCATCCCTGGGAACATAACTGGTTTAGCGACTGTCATTTCCCTGGGAAGCGATAATGACCGAACTGTGTGAATGATTCATTTCGAGTTTTTTAATACTAAAACAACGCTCAACTCAACTTGCAGGCTTGCAGATTTATAAGACGCACACAGTAAGCACAAAACCATTACCACCCTGTTTCCTGAAGCCCAGGGAACGGAGCACATGGAAAACACCCACTTTCTCTTGGCAACATAGATACACACCCCCTCAGGGCAGAAGACCCCGAACTGCAATCCTGGACACTTTTGCACCATCCTTTCTCCAACTTAAGAAGAGGCTCCGCCTCCGAAACAGAAGCCTCTTCAGCTACCAAGATGCTGTTTTTATGCTTAAACATGGAGTTTGTTGGGGAAGTACAGGTTAGTGATAGTTGGGATATTTTAAAGTGAACACACTTGTGTTTGAATATTGTACTCTTCGGGGTTCAAACGAAGTGATCAGTTGTGCACAAGGGGCTTGCAGGTTTCATCAGCAGGAAAGCGGCGTGTGATTTGTTGGGTCAGAAGTTGGAGCTCGAGGTTCTAACCTGGCAGTGTCCACTGTGACTCTGCGAGCAGCTCATGCGTGTCAAGTGTCACACTCAGTGTCGTGTATGTGTGTGGTCAGTGTGAAGTGGCCACAGGCAACAAAAACAATAAGAAACATAAAGTTCTTAACTTTCATAAAGCCACAGTTGCAAGGGGAGTTTCTGCAGGGTTCGGCTTTTCCTTTTGGTTCTGTCCAGCCAGAACCTGAATGGCTCATTCCCCGTCAGTTCGGCACCTTCTGCTGGAGGTGACTTAGGCCTTCCAGCTCTCTCCTCTGCGCCTCCCTGCACCGATTTTCTTGGCATTCTGTTCTTTCAAACTTCCAGTGTCTTTGGCTTCTCATGGAGCCACGGCCTTGATCTTTGCCTTTGGCCTGAGCTGTGACTCTAACTAAACAGGTTGTGTGCGTGTGTGTGTGCGTGTGCGTGTGCATGCATGTCTGTGTATGGGAGTACATGTATGCATGTGCTCTGTGTGTGTGTGAACACATTCGCTCCTGTACCTACATGTGTGTGTATTCAAGTGTGCTCCTAATAACCCCAGCACCAGAACACTGAAAAGCACGTGCTCCCCCCACCGAAGCCCGCCCCTACTTACATAATTGGAGGCCAGGTCTGGGTGGAGATAGTCGATTCCTGCGAAAAGACCACAACACAGGAACCACAAGTTAACACTGGCTATTGCATCCACAGGAAAGCTGGCCCAGGAAGCCCCGTTTGGGACTGGTGCCCGGAGCCTTGCTGCAGGGGTGGGGAGCAGACCTCGCCCTCCTGCGGGCAGGCTCACTGCAGCGGGTGCAGACAGCTGCCCCCAGCACACCCGAGAGAGCTGACCCATTAGAACTCTGGCCGGGGTTGACACTGGCATAAATGTCAGCGCAGAGGGGCTTAGTGACTGTGAGATGGATGGCTCGCCAAGGCGGTGATCTAAAAGAGATTTGTAAAAACGCTGACATTTCCAAAGTACCAGCTGGCATTTCTTCTGAAGCAAAGCTAGCCCTGGGGAGGAGGAGTGGTGATTATGTAACAGGGCCTGGGCAGTGATGGATTAGGCGAGCATGGAACTAAGAGGGACGCGGCTGGGCGAGGAGAGCCTTTAGCAAAGGGCAAATGGCTTCCGGCGAGAAGTTCTGCTTGTGATGTGTGTCTCTCCAGAAGGAGGCTTCCCAGGAAGCCGAGGCTTTGAGTCTCTCCGCAGGGCTCTAGGGCTTTCTCTCGAATGTGGGTCTGTCTTGCTATGCAGGGATTGGTCCAAGGATAGAATTATGGCCCAGAGCACTGCTGGGTCCTATCAGATGTCATCGAAGAACATCAAAGGGCCTGTGGGAGTCTCTCATCTGGGGCTGCGGAGCCCTGCAATCTTTGCAGTACTCACACCTGAGCGTCCAGCCCTCAGAGGCACAGAGGGGCAGGGCAGGTGCTGACGCTGCCTAGCATAGCAGTGGTTGTGAGCAGGTATTTGGAGTCAGAGACCAGCATTTAACTCCCAGCCACCCCCATAACTAGCAGCAGGACCTCAGGCAGATTGCTTGGCTTCTCTGTGCCTGGTTCTTGTTCAAACCACTGGAGATGAGAAGAGGGCAAGGGTTAAGGAAACTAATGCATATGTGTGCTGAGCCCAGCAGCTGGTGTGTTTAATAACTATATTGCGATCCTGTATTTATGCTCTGGAAGTATCATTAAGTGGCTCCCATAGCTGGTGTCTTCGCTGCGCACTCTAAGGCTGTGCTGCTATTATAGCTTTGCCCTGCAAAAAGGAACCTCCATTAGGACAGATTATTAAGAAGAAGACAATTTCTTTTGTTTCCTTCTGGGTATACAAGTATGTTCTGGACAGGGAGCCACTGAATGATGGTATGTGAGAGTCATTTCTCACCCACAGCCAGGGTGCCTGCTCCTTCCACTCCCCCCCACCCCCATCCCACAGAAGGAAGGGCTCAGAAGCCTGACATGGTGGTGTGCACTTGTAATCTCAGTACCTTGGGAAGCTGAGGCAGGAGAATCATGAGCTCAAGCCCAGCTTGGGCAACTTAGCAACTTAGTGAGACTCTGTCTTGAAATTTAAAAAAAAATTAAGGGGTTGGGGATTTAGCTCAAGTGGTAGAGGGGTTGGTTACCTAGTAAGTGCGAGGCCCTGAGTTCGATCCCCAGCAACACCCCCAACAAAAAAATTTAAAAGGGCTAAAGGGCTGTGATGTAGCTCAGTGTGAAGAACGACTAAGAAAAAAAAAAAGATTTATGCTTTTAAAACTTGTCAATCTTTGTTCTGGACCTAATTCAAAGACGGCCAATTTAAAATGTGAGCAGAGCACAAGCTTTACGATCAGCTGACACAGTTCCACTCGGGGATCGGACAATGTCAACACTGCTGGGCTCTGGCCAAGTGACAGGGGTTCTCTGAGCCTTGGTTTCCTCAGCTTTGATGTGGGCCCATTATTTACCATGCATAGCGGTTTTCAAGATCGGACGAGCCACTGAGTGTTCAGCTTGTAGTAAAACCTTAATGTGTTACGTTTCTTACCATCATTGGTTACAACCATCCCCACATCACTAGAGTAATGAGACAAAGTGGGAAAAAACCAGTTTTAAACAGTTTTAAAAATCTACTAGGTTTTAGAATGTAGCACTGAAACTAAATTGTATATTTATTAAAATTGGTTAACTCTGTTGGTACAATTTTATTTTAGCACGTAGGTAAGTTTAAAAAAGACACATGTACACACAAGCATACATAACAATATGTTTTTCTTTTTAAACAGGAAATCAATTTTAAAAACTAACTTCATGTTCTGAGGATGGAATTTGTTTAAGAGAAAAATATTCTGAGAATTACTATTCTGTTCTCTGTGAAGAGAAAATGTTGGCACAAGGAGACAATTTGAGACCATAAGAAAATTAGCCCTAAAACAAGATAAATTTAGCTTAATTAAAATAAAGTCTCTTTAAATAGGTTAAAGAGAAGACTATGTGTTAAGTTAGACTAGACAGACACTTTGGTCTGAGAAAGTATTTATAGAACTGTGAAAGATGATAGATATGATTCAGGAAAATAATAATGAAGTAAAGAATGGAAATAATAACCCGATAGAAAGCATTTTAATATTCTTGTATACATGATTATCTTTGGAGTTGGAATCTACCAAATTCATTTCTTTTTTTTTTTTTTTTTTCCGAGCTGGGGATCAAACTCCGGGCCTTATGCTTGCAAGGCAAGCACTCTAATCACTGAGCTAAATCCTCAGCCCCCGAATTCATTTCTTAATCAACTTATTTATTTTTAAATTCTTACCTTATTATTGCACTCTTTTTCTCTGTGATTTTATTTACTTTTCAGCAGCAAATGCCTGGCGTGCTGAAGAGACTAAAACGCCAGACAATTTCGGCTAAACTCACGCTGTGCAATTACCTGCCGTCACATGGCAACGCCGAGCTCAGTCTACCTGACTCACGAGCAGCCAGTCAGAAGGAATGTGGCACACACACAGCAAGCGCTGGTTTCTGTTTCTGTTCATAAACCATTAATATCCTGCTATCACTTTGAATCTTTTCAGAAGTCTAATCCACCCAGTCGAAATTCTCAGGAAGTGCTGATAGTTGGCGACCATCGGAGAACGAACAAGGAGCTGGTGTGTGTGTTCCTACTCAGGATGTGAACAGTTCAGCCGAGTCTTGTGACGGTTCAGGAGCCTGGCTCGTCCCTCCTCCTGCCTCAGGAGAGGTGGCACCTAGACGCCCTCTGCCTTCCGCCTCAGACGATGAAGAGTGGGCCCGATGCGCATATTGTATGTCCACAGACGGCCGCCCTGAACTCCTAGCCCGTGTGTCCTCTAGAGCGTGACGCGGCCACGCTTCTCTTAGACAGCTGGTCTCGCTGCCTCCTCTTCCATCTGGGTGGGCTTCAAGCTGCTTAGTCACCTGGAGCAGGGGCACCACTGCATGACCCGCAGGGCGAGGCCAGGAAAGGCCAAGCGTCTTACAGCCGTCCTCCTGGGTCCTTGGCAGGGTCAATCCAGAGAGGTGCTGTACGCAGCTCCCTCCTGGGGGCCTCTTCCTACAGGGCAGCTGGGTATGATCTACTTGCCTTGCCCACTGGCTGCGACAGGCGCAGGAGGAGGAGCAGATAAACTGCGGTGACCACTGCCAGTCGCCATGTGACTTCACGGAACTCTTGCTTCTTGCTTCTGACCGTGCACTGAGCTCCCCGTGGGAAACTGCCAGGTGCTGCTCTAGACTCCAGTAAAGGGACCGGCGGGCCGGTCCCTTGCTTCCCACGTGCTGGCTGGGTGCATGTCCCCGAGGTCCCCCTCTCTCTGGCTCTGTGAGCCATGCTGGTCTCCTCTCTGGGTCTGTGGTTAATAAACTACACCTGTTATTTCACGTGTTTTTGTTGAATTGCTTCCTCTGTATCTTCCCTGACCGACACGCCCAGACCTAACTTCTTTCTCAGTCAGGGCTCCTCCAGAGGGTGGCTATCTTGTTGGAAATAAACTGGATGCAGGTCAGACAAGCAGGGCATGTGCCAGTACAGACAGGTTTCCTGTGAGAGGTTGGACACATAAGCATGAGGCTGCCCTCCAGGACAGAGGAAGGACCCTGTGAAAGGTACTGCTTTGTTTTGAAGGTTTGGTGTCCAGTGGAGGCCTGGTTCCTTATAAATAACACCTCCTTGTTGTGTGTCCTCACATGGCTGAGGAGACGGAAAGGCAAAAGGAATGAAGACACTTTCTTTAGCCTCTTATATGAGGGCATTAATCTTACCTCTGAGGACTCCTGGTGCCCTGCTCATCTAATGGCCTTAGCTCTTAATACTCCTGCACTGGGAATTAAGTTTCAAAACAAATTTTGGCAAATTGATTTTAGACTTCCCAGCTTCTAGAACTGTAAGAAATAAACTTATGTCCTTTATAAATTACCCAGACTAAGGTATTGTGTTACAGTGGCAGGAATGGACCGAGACAGAAATTGGTAACCGGGTGGAGGGTGTTGCTGTTATCACATATAGTACCCCAAATGTGGGAGCAGCTTTGGAGCTGGGTGATGGGCAGAGCCTAGAAGAGTCCGAGTCTCGAAGTAAAGGGTAGAAAAAGTCAACATTGCCTTGAATGGAACATGAAGAGTGAGGCTGGGGAGGGTCCAGAGGGAAGGAACTAGAAGGAGAGCTTGGATCTCTGTAGGTTTTATAAAGAGAATGTTGGCAGAGAATGGACAGGAAAAGCAATTCTGGTGAGGTCTCAGATGGAAAGGAGAAATAAGGTTCTGGGAATGCGAGGAAAGGAAAGGTGTTCTTGCCGTGGAGGGGCAAAAGCCTGGCTGAATTGAGTCCTTGCCCTAGTGCCTTGTAGAAGGTGGAACTTGAGCGAGGTGAATTAGGATATTTGGCAGAACTCTCCAAGCAAAGCGTCGAGGGTGTGGCACGGCTACTCCTGATTGTGTGTGGTAAAATGTGGAATTCCCGATTCAAAGGGAGGTAGAATTGTAGACCTGGAGAATTCTCAGGCTGGCCGGGTTGTAAGGAACAAGAACGTGTGTTCAGGAGAGGACCTCAGGGTGTGGGTGAGGGGATGCTTGATGGGGAGACGTGTGTGGATGGAAGGAAGCATGGTGACATTCGTCAGAACCATGGACCAATGAGCTCGGAGCTGTTTCTGAGATCTTCCTGGCTGGTGCAGGCACAGAGGACCCAGGATGGCTCCAGCATGCAGTCAGGGTGGCTTCAAACGAGGGGCCCGGGCACCCGTGTGAACTCGGGGCAGCCTTAAGTTTCTGCCCCATGTACTCAGGCGCCCTGCTCCTGGCTGCCCAGATGTGGCTCAAGCAGGCCAAAGTTTGGCTCAGGCTCCTCACAGAAGGTTCAGCCCATGAGCCTTGGCATCATCCATGTGCTGCTAACTCCGAAGTGCGCAGAGGCAGGGCTGTCTCCACCTAGACTGCAGAAGGTGCCTCAGCGAGCCTCCAAGCCCAGGCAGACAACTGCCCCAGGGATGTGGCCATGGAGGAGAGCCTCACTAGGGCCATGGCCAGCACAGCTGGGAGACGGGCTGCTCCCAAGACCCCAGAAGTGTAGAGCGGCCAATACGTGACTGTGGCGTGGGAGAAGTACAGGCATAGGACGCTAAGCCGCAGGAGCAGCTGCATGGGCTGAGGCCAGTGAAGCCATAAGGGGGAGTTGTAGGGAGCCTTGTGGTTGGGGCGGGTCACACAGACCCCACTTTAGTGTGTCCAGAAGCGGGGACAAAGAGGAAATGACTGTCCTCAAGCCTGAAGATTTATTGTTTGCGCTTTTGAGTTTTGGACTTAGCCGGGACCCGTTACCCGTTGTTTCCTTTTCTTTTCTGTCTCCCCTTTGGAATGGGAATGTCTGTCCTCTGCTACTCTCACACTGTACTGCAATCTGTTTGATTTTGCAGGCTGACAGCTGGAGAGCAGTTTGCCTTGGGATGAACTGTACTGGAGCTTCACCCACACCTGGTTTAGATGGTGGTTAGATGAAAATCTGGGCTGGAGACTTTCAATTGGTGCTGGAACAAGTTAAGGTTCTGCAGCTGCTGGGAAGGAATGGATGTGTTTGCGTGTGAGAGGCACATCAACTCGGGGCCAGGAGTGGAACACTATTTGAGGGTTTGCACCCTCCCGAAATTCATGGTGAAACTTTATCTCCAGGGCAAGAATGTTTAGAGATAAGGCCTTTAGGGGGTGACTCACTCTCAGGGCCAAACCCTCATGGATGGAATTAGCACCCTTATGAAAAGCGAGGAAGGAGCAGGTTCACTCCCTTTTGGCTCTTTTTGTTATGTGAGCATGCAGTGCTCACCCTCTCTGGAGGAGGTGGAGGCCAGGCGCCCTTGTGGAGGCAGAGAAGGGACTCTCACCAGACGGTGAATCTGTGGTGCCTCAGTCTGGGGCTTCCCAGCCTCCAGAACTGGGTGAAATATATTTCTATGGTTTACAAATTACCCAGTCTAAAGCATTTTGTTACAGCAGTAGGGACAGACTGTGACAGGCACATTGTAAACATCTACAGCTGGTTCCCCTGGAGTCCCGTCGATGCAGGCTAGACTTTGTAGCTACTCTTGTGAGAGAAGCCTCCAGGCCACAAGAGAGGGAATCACAACATAGTCGCTCGGTCTGACACTCTTTGCTGGGCTCCACTGGCAGCCAGCACCAGCCACCAGTTATGCAGTGGGCCATCTTGGTGTCCAGCCCCTCTCCGTGCCAGGAGGAAGGGGCTGATTTGCCCCCCTGGAGTCTGACTGATGCTGGGACCATCATCCAGCATGAGTGGCAGGGGTGACCTCCTCTGCAGGTCCAGCCTCGGTGAGGACTGGAGCTCGTCCTTCTCTCTCCGGATGCTCGCTCTCGGGAGTCCTGTGCCGCCTGTCCAAACTCCAGCCAGCCTGCCGGGGACCCCACGTGGGAAGGAGAGGCCCCAGGAGAACAAGAGGCTGAGCCTCCAGTGGGCTCCAGGCCAGCTGTCACTGACTCCAAGTGCCCGGGACCCCAGCAAGACAGCAGCAGAACCATATCCCACAGAACCAAGAGATCATAACATAGTTGCTTTTCAAAAATCCATTCAGTTTTGGAATGGATGACTTTGCAGCAGTAGATGACTAAACAGTGGAGAAGGCAGGAGTTTTAACTGCAGGGTGGGTGGAGAGCTCACCTCTTGGGGATCCCAAAGGCCGTGCATTTGCAGAATAAGAAATTGAATAAGAAATTCTGCCGGGAGTTTCTGAAGGGTTTGGTCTATCAGTGCGGAACAGAGGCAGGAGCGGTCTCCTTTGGGATGGCTGAAGCATCGGGCAAGGGGTGCAGGGAAGCACTCGGACCGGGCACTTACAGTGCTGCTGGAGGCTTTAGAAGAGCAATGTACATGTGTTGTCACCGTAGCGTCGCTTAGGGTGGCCTCTCTGATGGCCAGCAGAAGACACCCAGTAGCGGAACTGTTGGATTTGGTCATCGCAAGTGTGTCCTGGGTAGCTTCCCCCAAACTCAGGTGCATCTTTTTCTGGGATGACTGCTTTTTCTGGCTTCGACTGCTTCAGAAAAGTTTCCTGGCCAAAGGTAGGAAGGAAAGACACTCGCAAGCTGCGGGTGTCCGTCTATGTGCAGTTTTGTGCGGTGCTCCTTTGCTTTTTGAAAGCCCTCAGCTGTGGGAAGAAGTTTGCATCCACTTCAAAACATCTCACGGGTCAGGAACACACCGAGGCCTTGTTTGCGTGTTGCTCTTCAAGGACCCCACACAGAGGTAGCACAGATTTTAGGCTGCTGGCTTCCCTTGTTCCCTCCATCAGCACAGCTTCAAAGGCTTGCTTTCGACAACACAGTGTGCCTTGAGGATCTTCAGAAAGGACAGGCCCCATTGTCTCATCTCTGCACAGCTTTTGCATGTAATTAGACCCACACAGCACAGTGGAGCTTTGGCCCAGGGACCCAGGGGGCTGAGGCGGGAGGCTCATCCCTATGAAATGACCACAGACTGCAGACTCTACAGGGCCTAGCCAGAGGCAGGGACACAAGTGGATGGGAAAACACCATTTCATCAAAGTCATACCACAGAAACACAAGTCTTCGAACTATAGGAAACAAGGCTCTGTTGAATCTCTGGCAGGCATACAGGGTAGAATAATACAGAGGCAGAATGTATAACACAGTGTTACCAAAGGCTGTTTTACACGGGTCATTCTAAAAGTAGCACTAAAGTCTACTTTCCCCAGACCCTGACCTTGTTACTCAAAAGCTATTTCATGGATCTAGGGCCAGACTGTTTGATAGAACTTTCTGTGATGGTTGCAAAGGAACTGGTCTGAATTTCAGCAGTCAAAATAGCCTGTGTGACCATCAAGAAATTGAAATGATGGGCTGGGGTTGTAGCTTCACGGCAGAGTGCTTGCCTAGCATGAGCAAGGCCCTGGTGTTGATCTGCAACACCACAAACGATAAAACGAGACGATTTGAAATGAAGCTGGTGTGACTGAGGAATTGAATTTTTGATTTTCTTTAGCTTTAATTCATAAAAAATAAATTTAAGTAGCCATCTATAGCCAGTGGCTACTATATAATACAGTGTGGTTCTAGAGAAAGAGATGGTGAATAGAAATAGAGGTAGAACACTTCTTAAGGTAAAGTATAACTTGTGGCCCAATAAGAAATTAAGGCTGATTGACAAGCAGTTGTCATTTGTTTAATTTCCTATTTATTCACTCAAGAATATATGTTAAGGTCATTGTCGAATTCAGTGGCCACTGACCCAGAGGAAGGTGAGGGTTTGGTCATAGTGCAGTGTGGTCACCAGGCCCAGAGTCAGTGATGCTAATCCAATGGGCACCTCTGAAACAATGAGTCACCCCTAATCTGAAGGCGCATAAAGACACACTTGCTTCCTATGATGTGAGATTGGTAAATACTCACCGTCATCCATAATCCCAATGGTCACCCCTTTCCCGGTGTATCCCAGCTCCCAGGCTTCTGCCACGTTCAAGTCAAGGCCAGGAGTGCCATCAGCCTGCCCGGTGTTGATCTGGTACAGAAACGCCAAAGCACAGAATCTCATTGGTTTGGTGAAGTGAACCAAGTGGTGGATGTTTGCTTGCTATATTCAGCAGCTACCTGGCATCCCAGGGCCAGGGAAGGCCAAATCTCCCATGAAATTGCACTTTTGGGTGCCCCTCTTCACCTCTTATAGCCTTTCTTCCTTATTTTTCACATGAACAATCGATACTTTATTGCAAAAGCTGCCTCAGTCCTCTCATTTCTGTAACTAGATTATTATATTTAAACTCATCCTGCAGAAGATCCTGGAGCTGCCACGGCCAGGGGAATCTCCCGGTTCAGAATCAAATGTTCACTCTCATAGCTCCTTGTTTATCTCTCTTATCTTGGATTTAGCATGTATTGTCTGGGATTATCCTTATTAAATATAATTTCAGTATTAACTATCATTTCCAAGAGGAAGCAATTTTAGTAGCAACATACTAAGTATTGCTCAAAAATATTTGTCCAACTGAATTAAAGATAGGCCTGGGGATTTAGCTCAGTGGTTACAGTGCTTGCCTTGCAAGCAGAAGGTCCTGAGTTTGATCCCTAGCACCAAAAGCAAACAAACAAACAAACAAACAAAAACCAAAACAAACAAACAAAAAAGATAGGCAGCCCACCCCACCTTTTGTGCAAGTTCTAATGCTGAAAAATTAAGTCCCCCTGAGGAAGAGAAAGGAAGGCAAAAAAAAAAAAAAAACCACATTAATATGTTTGCTCCCCTCTTTTTGTGCAGACTTTCTGAGAGATGGTTTGTAAAATGAATAGTAAATTCAAAACTTGAAGCCATACAGTGGCCAGTGGTTATTGTGTGAATGTTATCAGTGCTTTTTATAACACTTACTGCCCTTCGTTTCCCAGGCATGGGGTAAGACCGTCCCTGTCCACCTCCTTTGAAGTTAGAACACACATCTGAATGGTTTTGGCCAATGGAAGGTGAGCTCCTGAGTCATTTGTCACATTCAGGCAGAAGCCTTAAAAGACAGTGTCCTATTTGCCACTTTTCCTTGCTGAGGTGCTTACAAAAGCAGTTGAGATGGAACTTGGTCAGCCTGAGTCCCTGAAGGATTATGAAGCATTAATCATGTAGCAAGAGAGAAAGAAGCTTTGGTTTTCATAAGCTGCTGTGATTGGGAGATTGTGTGTTACTGCAGCAAACCTGGCCCATCCTGACTAACAAACATGAGCTCAGTTACCCAGATGGGGTTTTGAGAAGTCCATGCCAGGAAAGTACAAGGTATAGTCAAGCTCTGAAGCACCAGGAAGGAAACTGATGTGTCCCAGTCCACAGGGCCACGACTTAGTCTTCTCTCTTAGTTATCACCTTTTAATCTCAAATAAAATGGAGCTTCGTTCTCATGTATAAATTAGTCACTGTCCCCCACAGTATGCCTTGCAGTCCAGGTTGGCTGGGACTCCCCGACCTTCTTTTAAGCAAAACCCAAGCAGTCCGCATAGATCATGAGGGAATGCTGGAAAGCCGGAAAACACTCTTGTCACCAGACAGACTGGATTTCAGGGCCTGGAATTCTACATTGACTCAGCTTCATGGAATTGACTTCTTGGCATTGCAAGAAGCACGAAGAGACACTACTTTTGCTACTCTAGTCTCTGAGCTCTCTGTCTTGCCCCTTGTGTGGTCACCGGCTTCTTTCTCTTGAGCCTGTGACATCACTCTACCTGCTGAGACCCCTTGATTTGTCCTCTCAGACCTGTGATTCGACTTTTATGTGTTTTTGTAAGTTTTCACTCACATGTGGGTAATTTTTCTCAGAGTCTAGTAGAATGTGACCCGCCATTGGTAATAACTTTGACCCTAAAAGGTCATGACCATTTGGCATTTCCAGAAGAAAGCAGATTGGGGGAGGAGGTGACAGAAAGTCCACAGGTACTGGAGGGCGCAGAGAGGGTCATGGAGCCAGATGCTGGCTAACGTCCCACTGAGTGAGGAGGGAATAGGGGTGCATCTTTTCCTCAGGCATGAGAGATGCCAGGAACACTGGACACTTACCAGGTACCACTGCTTTGTAAAAAGAGGATCATTCATGTTGATGTCAATCTCGTTGATGTCTCTATACCCGCGCTTCTTTCGGTCAAACCCTTCCTGTTGCAAGGCCATCTTTACCTGGAAGGACAGTGCTGGTAAATCACCGAGTAACAACTTGAATATGCCTCCTCTGGAGTTCATTTGTAAATAATGTGTTATTTTCCTCAGTAAAAGCAAATTCATTTCATGCAGACTCTCACTTTATGATTATTTTCCAAGCACAGTTGTTTACAGATGTACTAAACAATCTAGACACGCAATTGGCTCAAAGTGAGTTTCCGTAAAATAAGAATAAAATGGAGGAAAATATTCTCCAGGTAGATGAAGTGGCAGGGGTCATTAAGTGAAATAAAAGAAAACAATGGAACATTTCTGAGAAAGAAAGAGGACTTCCTTCAGGGAGGGGAAGAGTGAAAATTGCGTAGATCCCTTTTCTAGAGGGCTTCTCTACTGTCACATTTATTGGCACCCGTGTTATCACTTTTGGGAACCAGTAAAAACAAAACAAAACACAATGCAACAAAAACAAAACATCACCAACAAAAGCCACACCTCCTGGGGAGGCCACAAGTCCCACAGCAAAGCTCTAGTGAGCAAGAGACCTTTGAAAGGAAATTGATGGGTGGTGCTGCCAGCTCTGCACTGATAATATCGCATCTTTGGACACGCAGACCGAACCCCAAGGTCATGGATGGAAATGAAACTCAGGAGCTGAGTTAGTTCAAGCAGGCTGCTGGCCACGGCAGGTTTTGTCCCAGCCGGGAGACTTGGTTTCACTTGGACATTCACTACTTTATCATCTAATAGTGGTGGCCAGTCGGAACTTGAGGGCCGGGTGCACAAACTCGAGAGTGTGCGCTGGATATTTATTATTATTATTATTATGTTTGTGGCTCAACATTCATATTTCTTTTTCCCAGTTCTCCTCAGTGTTCTGGGGGAATTTCCTTGATTCCACTGGGTTCTGTGTCCCTGGGAGTGAAATTCTGGGTGCTGCTTGCCGTAAACACCTGGAATTTCCTGGGCCTCAGTGTGTAATGGTCAGGACAGAGTGACACATGAGAAGTTAGAATTTTTTTCTGTTAGAGCTCCAACTTCCTCAGGCTGGTGGATACTCGCCACCCACTCCTCTCCTCAGCCCAGATGAATGGGCTGAATATGCAGATATGGGCACCAGGAAGTCAAAGTCCAGGTTCCTTCATTTCCATGGGGCAGGGAGGAAGCAGAAGATGCTGGAGAGAGACAAAGTGAGCCTGCAGTTGTCTATTATCTGGCTGACCCCTCCCTTCTCTCCTCTTTACTGTAATAGGTTCTTATACACCTAACCTCAATGAGATGGTGATTTGTGGTGATATGAAGCATCTCCATCATCTTGGGCCCGACTTTGAATAAAGACCTTTCACAAAAAAATAAATGGCCTTGTGTTCTTTGTGTTCTCTTTACTTCCCAGACTCTCCCTGTGGAGTATCCTGGCCAGAGTTCCTGCAGCCCCGCTGGGACCAAGACTGACACTTCTGTCCCCTGATGGATCCTGACGTCTTCCTCACAACTTCTCTTCTGTGAGAGTGAGCAGAACCCGTCTCTGTTGCACGCAATCAGGGACTCTGACTGACACGGGATGTGAGAAGGGTGGCAGGGATGGAGGCGAGGGTGGTGACAGGAGGGAAGAGTGAAAAGAGCTGAGTGCTGCCAGGACCTGCCCTCCTGTGCTGGCCTAGACCCTGAGGGACCCTGGGGAGATGAGACTGGCTCCCAGCTTCTGTGTTCTGTGCACACATCCAGGAGGCCCAGGCTCACTAGCCAGAAAATTGTAACTACCAAGAACACTATCACGTAGGAAAGAAGGGCCAGGTAGCTGTGAGTTCTTACGGGTAGTACAGACAGTGAGAGTCTGGCAGGGTTAAAAATAAAAATCCCCCCTCAAAGGAATAGCAAAATTATTGAAAAAATGAGATGGATGGATGCATTTATGGTGGCAAAAATCTGGACACAACTAATGCCCCATTAAATGTAGATGAATTGTGATTCAAACATGCACATACACATAAGCATATGTATATATGTGTGTGTCCACATAAAACTGTGAAGTATATATACATCTATCATATACATATGCGCACACACACTCTAAGAACCAGATGCCAAGATGGGATACGACCGGCAAGGATTTCATTAGGAGAGAAGAAACAAGAAACTGCGCATTGAGTCTGACCCAAGTCAAGGAGCCAGTGATCAGAGTTGGGCAAGCCCACCCTCGAGCGCCCAGGGTCTAAGGAAGCCCAGCAAAACGGCTGAGGACCAGGTGGAGCTGCCTCAGGGTCCCTGCCTGGCTCAGTCACTGGCTAGGAGCGCAGTGGGAAGGGGTGGCCTTGTTGCCATATGGTGATAGGTTTTGGGAGGCACAGCTGGAGTCCCTGGTCAGTTATGACCCCCAAAGTCTGAGGTCTGCTCTGTGTATTCATTCTGGTGGCTGCCACAGAAGCCATGTGCATATGTGTGTTTTCCTTAATGCAGAACACTTATGATGTCAGTGGAAATGCATCACTCTTAACCTGGAAAGAGCCACAGCACACTTCTCTTGAAATCTTCTTTTACTATGGAAGCTGGAATTTAGACATATGGGAAAGGGGCATGCTGGGCTCAGGCGCTGCCTCTTCTGGCTTTGGCGCCACTGTGGGGCTTTTGTCTGTCTGCCCACTCTGGGAGGGGGGTGCTGGGCTGGCTTTGCTGCGGCCTTCTCCTTAGATTGGACTCACTGTCACCAGTAACTTCCCAGAGGCAGTGCCTTGCTTTTCTAGGACCTTTGGGAAGCAAGAGTGACTTTCATGCAGAAGTTTTTTTTTTTTTTTTTTTTTTTATTTGGTGCTGGGGATCGAACTCGGGTCCTTGTGGTTGCAAGGCAAGCACTTTAACCACTGAGCTAAATCCCCAGCCCCTATGCAGAAGTTTGACAACTCGTCTCGGTGTTGTTTCCTAGCAGAGTAAGAAAAACAACCAATTTCATCTTCTTAAATAACAGTGCAGAAATGGCTATTACAATCACTCTGAGCTTAATTGGATCGAGTGCATGCTAATGAAAAGACCGCTTAAACTGATTTCCATAAAATTAATTTTTAATTCCATAAATGAGGTTTAAATGGAAAGTGGCAATGCCTTGGAGTGCTGTGGTCTCTGGATACCACCCTCTTTGTAACGTAGGAACCTGAGGTCCCAAGACTGGAGGAGGTTTACTGAGTCCGTTTTATCTTCCACTGTTACCCTTCACTGAGGATCACAGTTCTACTTCAAGAGAGATGAGTGCCTTTCAAAATATATCTTTTCACTTGTCATACACAAATAACTGAAAACCTTTTTTTTCACACTGTCATTGTGTAAACCTATCAATTGCTTTTATTTTTCTGGGTTCTCATTCAATCCTAATTCTTATTCATATTTAATTTTTACATAATTTGTTATTGTATGACAGATAAAATTGCGTATTTTTCTTCATTGATTATCTTACCGTAAGAATTTTAATATGCTACTACATAGCCATCATATTTTAATTTCTGCACATCTATAGAATCATGTACCATGATTCACAACTCTTTCCCTCGTACTGGTCATTTAGATTGTTTTTTCTTATAACTGACATTGCTATGACTGGAGAGATGAGGTTATATACGATTTCTAAAGAACTCTGGGGAAGATTTCATTGTTAAAATTCTATGTGTGATAAAACCCTTAAATGTCAGAGAAATATTTCCTAGAATCTAAACTATATTCCTCACATTATAACTTAAAGGCCACCTGAATTAACCTGTTTTCTCCTTCCTCTAATTTTAACCTTTCACACGCAATGCCTGATATTACCATTTAGACACAACACCAATGAAATGTGTACAACTTAGTCATACCTTCTTCCACTTCTCAAAAAATAACGTCCATCTAACTTGTAGTTAAGTTTAGAATCTTTTACCAGAATGGACCGTTGACCTGAACATTTGTACAAACAAAAAATATAGGAAAGTAGGAGTGCTTGTTTCTGGTTATTGTTTTATTGAAAATGAACAGATAGATGGTCTACACATTTGGTCCAATGTTTAAGATTTACTTTGACTCTGTGTACTCCTCGCCACATCTAGTCTCTCTCTTCAGCTGAGAATTCCACATGTGTTTTTGTGTTTGCAATGTGCCTGTTACAAAGCATACTAGGATGGAGCAGAAACCATCCCAGCACATTTGCGTAGTACTTGACAGTTAAGGTACAGTATTCTCTCTACATCTAATATTCCCAACAAAATCGTGGAGTGGAGATCCTTATAGCTGAGGAAATGGAGGCCCAGAAACTACTGCCCAACAGTTAAGAAACATGGTGGAGTCACTCAGGTTGAGTGATTCTAAATGCTGTGAACTTTCTACAAAGCTATTGCTTCTCCCTAAGGGAAGGTGACATAATCAACCTTGTGGTATCTGGGACAGATGAACCAGGAATATACCTTTCTAAGGACCTGGGCTGTCATCACTTCCCTGCTGGGCTGATAATGAAGCAGGTGTTAATTAGCACTGAAGGTGCTGGGGAGAGAGAGCCAGGAGAAAGGGAGCAAGGCAGGGAACCTGCCTGCGAAGGGGGTGAGGAATATCGTTTCTTGGAGTGAGCACAAGAAAAGAAACACAGAACCCCAAAATACCATGTTTCTGAAAATACTGGCTTATTAATCTGTGGTGCTGTGAACTGAGATCACCAAATGGATGCACTTTACTTGAGAGCCCTCAGGATAGAGTAGAGGAGCCCTAGAGAGAGCGGAGCCCATGCACTTCTAGAACAGGACAGAACTGCAGGACCCGTGCTGTCCAGGTCCTCGCTTTTTCCTGCTGCTTTGCAGCTGCTTAACAGCTAGAACAAGCGGACTTTTGGCCCCATACACTATTTGCTCTGCTAGTCTTACTTCGTGCGAAACAACTTGCCCAGTGGCAAGTTTCGGCACTGACAACTCTGCCCTTCTCCTCCTGCTCTGAGCACAGTCCAGTTGCTCTGGGTCCCTGCTGCATCCTGGTATCGCATTTCCTCCGGAGACCCTAAATGAATGCCTCTGCTCCTGTCTGAATTCTGGTTTTGTTCCTGATTTGTTGACGATGCCATTGGCTTCACTGCACTATTATTTTCTCTAGCCTGGGGATTATTTTATTTACCACTATTATGGGTTGAATTGGGCTCTCCCGAAAGATCGAGGTCCTATGGAAGTAAAAATTAAGATGGCTGCACTTTCGCCAAGAGGGAGCAGCTTTTGTCTGGGGGCCTCAGAGATCATATTTGACAGCCCAAAGTCTGTCTCATGGACACAAGACCCTCGACTGTTATGTCCACATGAAAAGTGCTGTCTGGGAAGAACAAGCTTACAGGACTACAGATGGTGTCTTAGTTACTTTTCTCTCATTGCTGAGACAAAATACTCGACACCCAAAGTTAGGGGAAGAAAGATTTATTTAGCTCCCAGTTTGTAGAGGTTCAGTCCATGATCAGCTGGATCCAAGGAAGGGTGGCCTGGCAGACAGGCAAGCTTCTTTCTACCCCTTATATTTTAACCAGGCTACTAGGATTAGGGCGGTAGCAAACCAATCAGTGGACTGATTCAGTAACCACATACCCTTAATCCCAGCGTCACACACTCTAGATCCAGCCACCTCTGATCCAGCTACCTCTTACACGAGGCTTTGGGGGGACATCTAGACATAAACCATAACAGATGGCAAGTTTCCAGCCATGGAATTCTGCTGATTTATTGGCTCTTCCAAAAGACCTATTGCTTTCTGGTAACTGCCCCCCTGACTCCCCTAGCAACCAGTCATGTATAGCTTAATGTATAAACAGACTCTCAGCACCAATCTAAATTTGTTCAAAATAGCTTGTGTAACTAACAGAGCCAATTGAAAATTGTTTAGTGTGAGTTACTTTAGATCACCCCATTGTTACCCCTTTTTTTCTCTTAAAAAATCCAACCCTTTTCCTTAATGAAACACTCATTTGGGGTATAACTGAATCTGTGTCTCCTGATTTGCAAATCTACATGGTACCCAAGTATATGGTTAGTGGCAGTGTAAAACTCTTTGCTTTTACTTTAATCTCATTTGTAGTTTCTTGGTTTGCATACCCCAAACTGCGACCCTTTCTGGAAATAGTCCTTGCAGGTGTAATTAGGTGAGATGAGGTCATACCAAGTAGGATGGGATTGCACACCAAAATGGTGGGTGTTATCCTATGGGACAGAGAGGTACAAGGGGAAAGTGGCCACGGGAAATCACAGGAAGGCGGCGGAGGCAGAGAGTGGTGCAAAGGAACACCGGGATCTACCAGAAGCTGGGAGAAGCAATGGAAGTGCCACTCCTGGGACCTGCAGAAGGTGTGCCCCACCCACACCTGGATTTCGGACCTCTGGCCTCCAGAACTGGGAGAGAATGGTTTGTGCTGTGCTAATCAGCTAGTTTGTGGTAATCTGTGTGGCAGCACTAGGAAAACCACACAATCACTAAGAAAGAAACTATGTCCCAATGCCCCCTTCTCACTTGCACACATTATCTTGCGTGTAAAGTGCTTTTATGGTTTTAGCTGGATACAAATTTCTTTTACCATGTGTAACTCTTGCAGACAAAAGAAAATCGAAAATGTTAGCAAAACAAATTGGTTGTTATGTTCTTGAACCTCCTTCACAGCAGAGTCCAAATCAGCATCGTCCCTGCCTGTGTTTTCCCAGCCAAGGTGGTTTGCTGTGATAGCAGGAGGCTTGGTGACCCGGCAGGCCTTGAAAGTGTGCTTTAAAGTTGTCTCTAGGATTCCCCCCTAGCTGCCAGCTCTCATCCTGCAAGTTTGTTGCACTAGTCCAGACAATGACAATTTTAGTGCTTGTCATTTGCTAAGAGAAGTCGCAAGACACACGCAAAAACACAGTTTAGAATTAGTGATGGATGGCAGTTTTTGTTTTGATGGTGAAACAAAGAATATTAAAAACAAAGCAAAGGTTTTAAGAATATCATCAAGATAAGCCTAATATATCAGCTAAAATTAGCTGACATTTTAGGTTTTTCAGTATTAAAGAGTACTTATAAGAGATACCTACATACCCACACTTATTGAGGCACTATTCACTGTAGCATAGTTGTGTGCCTGTGAGTAGATGATTGGATAAAGAAAATGTGGTATGTATACCTCACAGGCTGGGTCAGCTCCCCTGTGGGATGGAGCTGAGCCTGACAATGACTAATGTGGATCAAGAGCGGGTGTGAGCCACACTAGGATCTGGTACTTCTTGTGCTTTTGCCAATAGCTTCACGAGGTCAGCAAGGCAGGCGTGAAGGGATGAAGTGGGGTGAATAGTCACACAGCTCGCCCCCCGGTGTAGAGCTGTGCTCCATACTGTTGGATTCTGGCTTATGTCCCTCCCCAGAGCCAATGTTGAAGCTCTGAGTCCCAGAACCTGGGAATGTGTATTTGGAGACAGTGTCTTTAAAGAGGTGAAGGTAAAATGCAGTGATTACAATGAGGCCCAATCCAAAACTACCAGTGTCCTTCTAGGAGGCTTTTGGAACACTGGCACAAATGGAGGACATGGTGAGAGGATGCAGGGCAATGACTGGCATATACAAGCCAAGGAAGAATCGCTGGAGGAGATCCTTCCCTCAGAGCCCCGGAGAAACCAGCCCTGCAGTCATTTGGGTCTGAGACTTCCCCTCCATACGCTTCTGTCATTTTGATGTCTCTGTAGCACGGTGGCCCCAGCCGACTAACGCAGTCCCCAGCACCTCAGCTACAGGGCCTGCATGGTGTTCTCTGGCACTGCCCTTCTCCTCCGCTCCCATCTCCTATTTGCTTTGTGGTGTGGATCGAATGAGATGATGCATAGACACCTGGCCGCAGTATGTGCTCAGCAATGCCCGCAGCAGGTGTACCTTCCCTGGCTCCATCCCTCCTCGAGCCAGGTTTGTCCTGTTTCAAAGCAGCCCAGGGTGCCTGTGCCTCATTCTTCTTGCTCTTAGCTGATTGAAGACCAATCAGATCATACATGGAAGCGAGACCCATTGGAGCCACTCCCCTGTGTGTCCTGAGTGCAGAGGCCAGCTGCAGGAGGGCACATCTCTACTCTCTTTTGTAAAGACTGTATTGATTTTGGGAGTTTGGAGTTCACAGAAAAATAGAGAGGGAAGTGCCGAGTTCCACGCCCGTCCCTGTACAGGCACAGCCTTCTCCGTTACCAGCACCCAGCTCTGGAGTGATGCGTGAGTCACAGCCAAGGGACAGTGTACACAGAGGCGTCACTGTCACACAAAGTCCGCAGCTCACGCTGGGGCACACTGTGGGTCTCCACTGTCCTCTGACTTTGCCTCCCCAACGCAGTGGTAATCTCAGCATTTGAACTGGCGACTGGGGCACGACTCACCAAACCAGGGATGCCAAAAAGCCACACTAGGGTGATTTGGGGGAGAACGGGGGAAGAGGCTGCTCTTAGGCCCAGATATTCCAGTTCATCTGCTTTGCCACCAACTACTGGCCCAGGTTGTCAAGATCTAAACAGACTTAGAGAAGAGAGAGGTTGGGCAGGGAAGAAATGGCCTGAGGGGGTCAAACAAAGGGAAGGAGAGAGCAGGTGGCCAACAGTCAGGGAGTCTGGCCGCTTAATTTCCTCCTGGAGCAGGCACGTATGACTTTTTGCAAAGCCCAATTACGTGCAAATCATTTGGCTTAACTTTTCAGAAAGCAGCACGTTAAGCCACAATTATGGCTGAATACACAGTTATTGATTGCCCTCACTGGAGAGGTTTGTCCATCTTGTAAGAAGGAAGATGATCAATTGATGAGAGAGGATATGGCTGTGTGCCTCAGCCCACGGTTCCAGTCACTGCATCTCAGTGACAAGATATTGACAAATTGCTATCTATCATCTAAAGTGCCATGTACAAAGTATGCCATGAGGTAAATCAATGCAATTAGGGAGGAAACAGAAGTAGTTTCCTTCCAGGAGAACAAAGGCAAAGGGAACCAGAGAGAATGCTGCCAGAGGGTAAAATCCCACCTTCCCTGCTGGCTAGAAGGTGTGTGTTGTGGTTGGTGTCTCTGGCATGAATTTGAACTTCCTCTGGCCAGGGCAGCGGGGGAATTTTAGTTGGATTTAGGTGATAAGGAATAATTAAAGATGGCAGCTACTATGCCAGATATTAAGGGAGAGCTGGTTAGATTAGGGTGTGTGAGAGAGGACAAAATTCTAGAGAAGCCAGAAGCCCCTAAATGCTGCCTGTGGCCCAAACGACTCGGTCTTTTCCATATGTGTCTCCTGAGAGAAGAGAGCAGAAAGGGAGCAAAGCAAAGTCACTGTGACATATTAGTGGCCCTGGCCACACTCAAAGCGTAGCACTCTAGAGAGCCTCCTGGGCCACGTCAGTGGTTCTGTTTCCATCACATGAGGGCAGAAAGACCTCTGTCCTCTTGGGAGGGCAAATGGGAGAGAGGGAGGAGGAGGATGGAGTGAGGAAAAGGGGAGGAAGGAGGAGACTGCTCCGGCCACTCTATTCCAGTTGTGGCCAGCCAGTATCCTCACATCGGGGTGCTCCAGCCCCCTAGGAAGGCTCTGGAGGGTGAGAGGAGAGCTGACTCAGGCCATCAGCTTCAGAGAAGGCGCTCAAGGCACCCACTGGGAACGACGGGCTCGGTGCCCGCAAAGTATCCATAGTGACCCTGGAGCACGGTCTGGTTTGCTAGTGAACCAGAAGGAGGAAGTGGGCAGAGCTATATCTGGGCTTCTTGGTCCCCATTCTGTGCAGAAGCTGGCTCGACAGCCTAGTTCTAGAAGGCACAAGGAATCCAACTGAAGATGTCCTTCAGGTTCATTCTGTTAGCTGTCTGTGGCTGCCACAGTTTGCTGGAGAGAGTTAATGGCATCCGGGTCCCCCGGCTCGGTCCTGTGGGTCAGTTACCTTGCCTCTGTTCGCAGAACCACAGGCTGGTGAGGTCCCCGGCCCCGGCTGCTTGCTCATGACCATGAGTGGTGGTAAGAGGACCTCGATGGAGAGTGTGGTTGATTTGATGTAAAGTCAAGATTCTCCCAAGTGCTAGAAACTGCCCCAAACTCCGTGTGGCACAGTGAGCAGGCGCTAGCTTTGCAGTGAGAAAGAGCTGGGTTCAGGTCTTGTGCACGTTCTCAGCTACCCTTTGAATTCTTTGGGTCATGCCTTCTTGTTTACAGCAGGGATTCGGTCAACCCAGCCTGCTACCTGTTTTTATAACTGAAGTTTGTTGGTGCTCCGGCAGCGCTGTTAGCTTACAAACCATCTATGGCTGCTCTCATGCTACGTGACTAAGTTGAATAGTAGCAGCAGAGATCATGTGGCCTGCAGAGCCTAGAATATTTGTGCTCTGGCCCTTTAAGGAAAGTTTGTTGACCCCGATGCACATCTTAAGGATCATGGGCTTCTTGACATCATAGGCTTATTGGCAAGGATCAGGAGACACAAACTGTCCTTGCTGGGAACTAAGAAACATAACCTAAATATCCCTGGTGCGACTGTGATGAGCAGCACATCCACAGGAGCTGTCTCATCCGTCAGGGAGAATCAAAGGCTGCCTTTAGGCTTATGGTGTAAATGGTGTGCTGCAAGGACACAGAGGAAGCCTGCTATGACCCGGACACCTCCCCCAAGCACCTATAACTTGACAGAGTTCCAGCCACCGAGGGTTAAGCTTTGATTTTACACAGTCATTATCCAGGCTGATTAGGACTCTATGGTAAGATTTGGAAACCAAGTCCTTTGTGGAGGAGGACACATCCAGGTGTTCTTGCCTACCGAACCTTAGATCACTTTTCTCGATGGTGACGGCGCTTTTCTCGATGGTGATGGTCCAGACTGGCTCAGAAACGTGTGGGAGTTTGCGCACAAAGTTGTATCGCAAGGCTGAGAGGTGCGACCAGTGCCAGCGGCGGAGCATCAGGGCTTAGCGGGGGCACCCAGAGGGAGCATGGAGTAGGACAAAGAATAGGACAGGGTACTGGGCACAAGCCCCCCAAAGCGGGTTGCTTCTCCCGGCACCGTCGACAAGTAGCAGCATTTATTGCCTATAGCAAAGACTACAGTATTATTTCTTCTAAGGTTTTCAGTGCAGAACAAACACAAACGCTGCCTGCTCCAGAGTACACATGGACTCTTGAAAATTCCCAGTTCCCTTTTCTTAAGCTAATAGATGTTGAAGGTGATTTTTTGATTGGAAAATGGACTCAAGAGTTAGAGAGGAGGGAGGATCGGCTTCTGCAGTTCTTTCTCCTCAAGGGCATCTATTTTTAATCTTCCTCCAAGTCGGCTCCTTTGTCAAGAGCAAAGCCTCGTCAGTTCTTTCCTCCTGTCGCCATCGCACTCGTTGCTAATGGAACAGTTCCAGGGTGATGGGGTGGAAGGAAACGCACATTGCGAATGTAATCAGCACATGTCTGAAGGATTGGTGACTGTCCCCAGCACCATGCAGCTGGCGAGTAACTCACACAAGCCGAGCAGCCCTTGATGACAGAATGCCAACAGGAACAAAGGTCGGAGCTGATGATTCCTAACACACTCCCACGTAGGCACAGAGCACCCTGCAAGGGTGTCCTTGAGCCTGCGCAGAGATGCAGAGCAGATGAAGGTAGTGAGTGGACGTTGCCACACGGAGCTCAGCTCTCACGAAGGTCCGCCCTCCGGCAAGACATCAAGGGGACACACACGGTCGGCCTGCAGTATCTTAGTTCTGGAGCTGGGGTGGGCGGTCTCTTTTCATGCCTCTTACAGTTTCTAAGGGATTCTTGCTGGTCTTCTTTCTCTGTCATCCAAGGCAGCAGCTGTGAGTCAAATTCTTCTTGTATGGCACCATCCTTTGTTTCCTGACTTTCTCTTTCAAGCAAGGACACTTGGGCTTACATTGGGCACATCCCATCCAAGCAATTCAGAATAATGTCCCCATCTTTTTTTTTTTTAATGTCCCCATCTTAAAGTCAGTTTATTAGCAATTCTAAGTTCCTTGATGACTTTACTCCCCCTTGCTGTGTGACATAGCACATTCACAGGTTCTAGGGATTAGGATACGAACATCTTTGGGGTAGTGGTAGTGAAGGGAGTCATTCTGCCTACCGTGTGTAGGAAGGGGCTGATAATCATGCTGAGAAATGAGACTGGCTTTTGGCCAGTTCTATGAAGGATATCTGTGTGGGCAAGAAGGAAGTCTAATGGAGATACAGAACCCCAAATTCTTTGGTGTAAAGACACAAAGCTGCCACATTATTAGGTGAATCGTACTTGCCAAAGTGTTGGTGAGGGCTCTTATGTGGCAAGGAGAAGGTTACAGTGAAGTAACCAGACCTCTTTCCATCAGCAGCTGATCCCAGACACCAACTCAGGAGGAATGGTCAGCCCCTGGATGCAGATCACATCACAAAGAGAATTAGTAGGTTAAACTGGTTGGTGTAGGCTATATACGATGCTCACGTTCCTTGTGTGGAGTGGTGCATGTATATAAGAGATGGATGGAGAGGGAAAGGCGGGAAGCGAAAGGCGATTAAAAAAGGAACTAAGATGTATTATGTACCTGTCCCAACCCCCACAAGGAATGTAAACATTATGTACTGCAAACATGTACAAATGAACTAAAAACAAACAAAAATATGGTAGATTGAAGCCCGTTAGTTTGTATAACTAATATGGAGAGAGAGAGAGAGAGAGAGAGAGAGAGAGAAAGAGAGAGAGAAATTACATGTCCTTTAAGAGAGGAACAGTTTTAAGAAATATAGCAGTGATTAAAATGAATGATTTGAAGATCTGTCTCCAGAAATATAGCACAGTTATTAAAATGAATCACCCAGTACCAATTAAAATATATGTCCATGTTTTATCTTAGACAAAAATACAAGATACAGAGAAATATATACATAGCATTATCTTATTTTTGCAAAAATACCAGCACATGTGTGTTTGTGTGTGTGTGTGTGCGTGCAATTTAAAAAAGTCTAGGAGCATAGTGGCAAATATTCACTACCTTTACAGAGTGGCATTGGAGAAAAGGAAAAGGGGAAATTTTTGTTTTTGATCTACTGATTTAAGAAAAGAAAGAAGGCGGGCAAATTTAACTTTTTTTCTTTCCTGAATTTCCAAAATCTCAATGATAATGTTGGTTTCTTATGTAGTTAAACATTTTCCTTATCCACATGGTAAAATGCTGGTTGGTTTGGCTTTCATGATCGATTAGAAGGTCCACTAATGTTACTGGATGGAGCAGAGACAGGGACAAACGGCTACATCACAGTTTTGTTCAGGGAATCTGTGGCTCTTTGTTGAAATAAGTGACTTTGTCTTGGAGTAAGGATAAAGAACACTCATTTTCCTAGCCAAAGGGACCCCTTCTGCCACATGCCGGGAAAGAACCATTCTTGTCTTTTCCGGTGGACGCATGGACAGTCTTTTTGAAAAGGGTGGTGAGACACCCATGCAATGGGCCCCATTGCCACTCGGTGGGCACAAGGTACCTTTTGTGGTGGTTGGGGGCCAATCAGATACTTTGGGAACTGTGGTGTTTTATCTAAGGATGGACAAACCGGGGCCAGTGCCAAACTGCCTGTGACTTCAGATCGTCTGTGACTCCACCTGCCCTTTCAGTGTGGGGAGGTGTATTAGTCAGCTTTTCCATTAGTGGATATAACACTAGACATCCACAATTTAAAGGAGGAGAGGATTAATTTGGCTCATGGTTCCAGGGGATTCAGTCTATGATTAGACCAAGGCAGGAACATCACGGCAGATGGGTGTGGTGGAGCAAAGCTGCTTAGTTTATGGTGATTGGGAAGCAGAGCAGGGGAACAGGGTCAGAGAAGAATGGGATAGGGATCATATGTAGCACACAAGGCTGTGCCTCAAATATCCTCCAAGACACACCTGGAAGTGTGCTCCACCAATCCTCCGGGTGGCTCCCAAGCTAACCAAATTGACACAACCAAGTTTAACCATCAAACACAAGAAGGTCCACAGAGAAATGATTTGATAGCTGGTGGCTGACGAGGGATTTGGGGAGGAGAATATAAGTTTAACGGGGATTTTTATTAAGTTCCTTGTTACATGAGGATGTAATATAAGCCTATTCTTTCCTTTTACAAAGAAATTTTCAACTAACTCATGTTGCTCCTTAATACTTTGTGGGATAGATTTGCATCTTGAAGGATGGTAACAAAAAGTGGGGCCTTGTTTCATGGCTGGCAGAGGGCAGAAGTAGAGCCCTTACACCCTTCAGGAAGATGACTGCAGGTGGGTCACAATATTGACTTGTACGAGTCAAATTGGAGCTACTCAAACTCTTTTAATTCCATTGATTTCCATGAACATCTCAAATGGGCTTACTAAGTGTCAGATATTGTAGTGGGCACTGGGAATTTACGAGTAAATAGATCTGTCTCCTAAGTGTAATTGATGGGCACTGTATGGGTTCCACGATCCAGGCCCATGCATTTCTCTTACACAGTTCAGGACGAAGGAGACACTGAAGGGTGGACTGTACAGGCCCCAATACCAGATCTACCATGTACTGAGCTTGGGTTTAGATCCTCAAGCTCTCTGTGCTTTTGTTTTCTGACCTGGAAAACAGCAGTGATGATAGTTGGAACCTGACTGGGCTGTGATGAGAGACAAATTCTTATGAAAGAGATTCATGTGTTGTCTAGCACATGCCATATTCTAAGTAAGTCAGCAAGGAGTAACGATGCCAGTAACTAGGCTCTCAGAATGTGTGAGGAACGTCTGAGTGCTGCTCATTTCTTTCTCTCTCTCTCTCGTGAAATATGATGGCATTGGGTGTGACCCACAGCAAAATCAGGCATCCCTAAGGCTGTCGGGGTCAGGCTGACACTCGTGGGAACACGCTTGGTTCTCACAGAGCAGCAGCTGGGCAGGTGGCTCAGGAGTACAGAGATGCGAATGTGCACATTGCCCAGGTGGACACTGAGAGGTGGCCTGAGTCGAGCTCATGGAAGATGCTGAGAAATCGGCCACGGGGATTGCTTTCTTAGGAAGCATAGTCTGACCATTGAGGGCACATGTGGTTATTTTGATCCTGTATCTGTCTCTCCTAAAAACAGTTTTGCCACAATCATTTGTCTGAAATATGCTTCTGGATCTTAACTTCTTGCCCAGGAGTTCACTGCTCAAATGAAAAAGTACTTGAGACACACCAAAGCCGGATACAATGGTGCATGTGTGTAATTCTAGCGACTTGGAAGGCTGAGGCCGGAGGATTGTGAATTTGAGGCCAGCCTGAGCAACTTAGGGAACTGTCTCAAAGTAAAATTAAAAAGGCCGGACATGTAGCTCAGTGGTTAAGTGCTTGCCTCCCATGTGTGAGGCCTGGATTTGATTCACTGCCCAAAAACACACTGAAAGAAGATGAAAACTTCCACTGCCATGAGAAGTAGGAAATTCAGCCCATTTAGTGCTAGAATTCAGAGGAATTGCTACCAAGCCCTGGGTTGTGCAGCTAGATAAACACATTTGGAGACTGGTCTTTGTAGTATTGTGAAAATAAAAGCAATTTCAGCAAAAGGTCTGACTTTATCACCCCGAGTCTTAGTTGGGAAATGCAGCCTGGCCATCGAGCACCCAGAGCTGTTGTTCACCCTCTTTCCATCTCAGCCGCCCCAGCCAGGGTTTCTCTCCACTGCTACTGAGGAACTCACATTTCTAGAATAAATGACTAATGAGGTGGGAGGTGGAGGCTGGTGTGGGTCCATTTCACCTCAAGAGCTACAAGTCACACAATCTGAGTGCCACCTGTGCGAGCAGAAACAGAGACAAACCCTGGTGACTGTGTACATAGTGTATTGTCACTTGCAGCTGTTTCCTGTGTTCAGAGTCGTGGCTGAGGGACACATGGTACAGGCAGGAAGGGCCGCCTCAGTCCCGAGAGTCCTTCCGACAGGGGACTTTGGCAAAGAACTGTGTTCCTTGTGCACGGGTCTCAGATGGTGACAGACCAAGGACAACCCGACAGTGAGTCTGGTGGCAAAGGCTGGGTCTGCATAGAGCTCCTTGGTCAAAAATAAATAAACCAGCAATTGGAGAGCAAAATACTACGCACAGGGGAAGCAGAACATCATGCTGAAGATGCAGGGACTAGCACTGTGTTAAAAATGAGCAGCCTCCCGAGCCAGAAGGAAAGTCCCTGGTGCATTGAGTAGGACATAAATCAAGATTCTAATGAAGCAGAAGCCCGAATCCCTAAGATGGATGATGAGAATAAACACATCGAGCCAATAACAGAAGTAAACTGATAATCAAACTTTGGATTTGTTTTGAAAGTAGCAAAGAGAACTGATTGGGCTGGTAATGCTAAAGGTAAATTTGAACTTTTTTCTTTACTAGAAAGAGATAAAAGTGTTTAAAGAGAAAATCATAGATGTGTAGAACATAGAATAAAGAAGCAGAGATCCAACATAAAAGTTACAATTAATTTTGGAGATGGGAATATTCTTAAATGCTTTCTCAGCAGGGAATATTACAGCTCTGGAACTGGATTGGTCTAAAGTCACTTGGTGTTTTCATGGTGATATGGTGTCTCTGCCTCCGACGCCCCATTTTTTTTTTCTTTGTCCGTTAGAACCATTGGCATTCGCCCAGTTGTTTTTATTACGGAATCTTCAATATTTCCTTTCTGATAGGCCTCAGAAGGGGGAGCTGAGGAGGAGGGATCTCTTGAACCTTTTGTTTTTGTTGGCGCTGGCATTGGGGTGGACACCCTGCTTAGGAATTTTAGTTAGAGAGCCATAAATTTCTAAGGAAGCTTGTGCCATTTAACAGGAGACTCTGAATAGGGAGTTTTTAAATTTTTAATTTTTATTTGTACATGTTTGCAGTGCACAATGATTAAATTCATCATGGGGTAGTTGATAAATGTACGTAACTCATGGATGTTATGAACGACAAATACTGAGCCCTGGGTCCTAAGATCTAGAGGTCTAAATATTAACTCGAGACACATCTGTTGCTAGAATGCGCCTTTACCTTTACTAAACTGGGCTCAGAGTCTACCCCTAGTTAGAAGACTACTTGAATCTTTGATTGCTGGTCTTTGAATGCAGAGCAGCAATAACAGGAGCTGGGCAGTAGAGGAGCAACTTGAACTACAGTAGTCCAGATTTTTCAGTGGAGACCCACTCTTCAGTTTAAGAATGTTCCTAGCGGTATTCCTGGAGAACCAATCAACTAACCAACCAGCCAATTAACCAAAAAAACACAGCAAAAGGCAGGAACAAAAATACTTGGTTATATAAGCTGAAAGGCTTACCACATTCTAGGTAAGATTAATAATGAGAGATCTATATTCCAGGGCATATTTGAATTGCAGAGATAGAGAAAAAAAATCCCAGAAGCATCTGAGCAGAGACAATGAAAATCACAAAACACATCAATAAAAATAAATAAAACATCAAACTGGGCAAGCCCTTCTCTCCAACACTAAGTGGTAGAAGCCAATTAGCAGGCCATTCAAGAAGTCAGTGTTGAATTCCAGCCCCTGCTGCCACATGAGAAATTGACCCAGGATGTGGTGAGTTGGAGCAACTATGTCCTTATGCTCACAGACTCTGCGGGTGAGGAATCTGGAGATGGTGTAGGTCTCTATAATGCTATTTTTGGAGCCTCAGCTGGAAAGAGCCAAAGGCTGGGAGTGATTGAAAAGTTGGGGCTGCATAAGATGTAAGGGTTATTATTACTGGATTGGGACTTCAGGATGGATGTGGTCAAAGGAACATTATCTTCTTAGCCCTCCACATCGGCTGCCATGTTCATTTCTTCTCTACAGCCAGGGTGTACAGAGAGTGAGGGGCAGCCAGGAGAATTCTTCTCATCTCCCAGACGTCCAAGTTCTGACACATAGTCACAGCGCTTCTTCTTTCTTTAGAATGCAGCAGTGTTTTAGCTCGGATTTCAGGGTGCCAGAGTTCGGCCCATTGCATGTGCTCAACTTCATCCCCACAGCTCGCAGCATACTCCTTCCGCTATGAGCAGGACAGGCAGGTCGCTCCACTAAATCTTCACACATTTTGTTTTGTCTTGTGCCCAGCACACATTCACTCACATCTCAATGCTTTTGTGTTAACATATCACCACGAAGTGCTCCACATCTTTTGAAATCCACTACATTTCCAGATGGCAGCCTTCATCCTTTTGGTAACTCCCCTTGCAAAGAGACTGACCAAACCCCGTGGTCACTTAGCACCAGGCCACTGGGTGTTTCCTGCGCTTTGGGGTAATACTGCCATTAAACTGTACTTTCCCAAGAGGACAACCAACTGCGTGTGAAAAAATATTTTTGCCACTTTTAGAGAAGAAGAGAAAGAGATTCTGCCACTTGCGTCCTACAGCTTTGTGTGTATGGAACAGGGCTCGACAAGAGTCCTTCTACCACTTCTCCACCTTGGCCACGTGCGACAGCCACCATTATTCTCTGATGGAGTGTGACTTCCATCCACCTGCCCTACTTCCACACATGAATTTGATCATTCTGCGATTAAACAAGCAAATTAAAGTCATCCATTTGCTTGTGCCTCATCAGCATTTTCAAAAAGCTACAACACATTTCATTTCACAACACGAAATTAGATCACTTTTACGCAACCATTTTATGGAATGTAAAAGGTGCCACGCACCCCCCAGAAGGCTTCTACAGGAGGCTCTTGTTAGATTAATTGTTACGTGGATCTCCATGGAGATGTGTGCTGTTCTTGATGAAAAAAAAAAAAGAACATAATCTGTCTCAATGAGTTCAGCAAAAGCATTTAAAAAACAAAATGGTGTGGGAACATACTATATCCTTTCCACGAGTGCTGTCTTGGATTTTAAAGTGGTTTGATGGAATGTGTCCATTGTATGTAGAATGTACCAATACATGTTCTTGGTTTAAAATAAAAAAAATAAAAAAAAATAAAAAAAGTGGTTTGATGTGCTCGAAGTTCAGTTATCAAGGAGAACACACCATTCACTAGTGTGTTGAAATCGTTTTCCCTCTGAAGCGCAGTAGGGAGCATCTCTGGACGGCTCTATGGATGAGGTAGACTCATTTACCCTTCCGATGGCTCCAAGCTCCCTGAAGGCACCAGCCCGTCTCCTAGTGCCAGTTTGCTCCCTTTTTGTTTCTGAGTTCCCAGAACAGCAAGTTGCGAAGTACAGTTGTGCACAGCTTAACAGTGTTTTGGTCAGTGATGGAAAACAGCTGTGATGGTGGTTCTGTAAGACTGTATCTCCTAATGACGTCGGAGCTGTCTTGGTTTGTGAAGTTCACCCTGTGACGTTGACACGGTGACAGAGTCGCCTGACGAGGGTCTCACACATATCTTGGTTGTGAAGTAACGCATGGCTGTGTTAATTGGATTTTTAAAAAATGAAAGCTATTTCGAGGAGACGGTTGCTTTAGGATTGTTATTCTCCCAAATAGAGCCTGACGAAAAGGAGAAAAATTCAATTTAAAACAAAAATAGCAACAATAATAAAACAGCAGGTTTCTCGCCAGGAGATGTCAGGTGCGATGCCAGTTTGGGACAGGTGAGAGCGCTGGCTGGGGCTCCAGCGTCCGCCGGACCACGTCATGTGCGGGACTTGGTGGGGGAGTTGAGTCCTCTCTTCCCTTGTCTTGACGGCTGTTAACAGCTTCATCATTCATCTTGGGGAGACAGAGGGTGGCCTCGGTAAAGGAGGGGCAGCTTTTGCTTTTTGTTTCTTCTGGAAATTGGATAGAAAAGCCCCCATCGCCCAGTTTTTAATAAAATTGCTGTATCCAGTTCTCAATTACATTTGAAGCCAAAATGAATATTCTTCAAAATAAATGTTGAAAATGTCCTCTAAGGACAGAACTTGGCAAAACTTCCCTGCTAAGGTCTTTTTCCTAAAAACATCACAAAAATTTAAACCAAATCAGAGAATCTCCAGGACAGTGTCCTTCATTTTCTCCCAAAACCAATGATCCATTTAAATGTGGGATACCTGGCAAATTCACGAAAACGCGCCATTCCCTGGAGATTCTCCATTATTGTTATTTGAGAAAAGTTCTTTATTGTTCTTTGAGGAAATGAGCTGAGCCCATCGAGGGCGTCTTCTCCATCCCTAGTCACTGGTTTCCTTCCAGTGGTGGACGCTGCAGTGACTTCCTATTTGCCTCCATTCCACTGTCTCCCCTGGCAGTTTTTTTTTTTTCTGCACAAAGGTAACCACACTTCTATTTTCCTGGGTGTCCACAGCAACATTTATTGATGACTGGTTTCTTAACTGTCCTTAATATCAAAGAAACACAGAAATTCCTTCACCTGTATTTACCTGTCACCACCGAGGCAGACTGAGACGGATCTTCTTTGTCATTTCCAAGGGCAATCAGTTTTGTCCTTGGACACCCAGGATGCCTACCCGTCCTCTGATCTTAGCACTCAGTTCATCTCAGTCTTAGGCAGGGCTAGAGCGACGCTGGATACATTTTCCATGATGCTACTCTGTACCACCTGGGCCAGCTGCCTCTCAGTTGGCAAATCATAAAGTGTGGACAATAGTGTGCAGTTTCCAGGCCAAAACCTCTGTGTGTGTGTGTGTGTGTGTGTGTGTGTGTGTGTGTGTGCGTGCCCCGATGCTTAACCAGCTTGGTGCTCAGAAGGCCGTGCCTGCCTTCCTTGCTCCTCACTTGATCTATTTCTTCGTGTTCTGCCATTTGCCTGATGTTTGCTCAGCACCCGGTAAGCAAAGAGCTTGTGAAAAAGGTAGCAAAAGAAAATCAATATCTCTGCCCATTCAGACAGCCTCTCACCACTCGGCGACATGGGCCCAGCACTGAGGGGGAAAGCAGGCAATCAATGCGTCTTAGCGACCCGAGGAGGCGTGCTGTCAATTCGCCTAAGCGATCGATGGCACTGGACTAGTTACTAGCCTGGATTCAAGTAACTGGGTTTTTATCAAGCTGTGGTTTGAGCCCTATGCCTGTGCGCCCCTCTTGGAACATGCTCCTCTCCAGCCAATGAGAAGCAGCACCCTGTTTCTCTGCCATAAATAATTATAAGACTCTTCATGGTACCAAATGCAGAATAATTTAGAATGATTATGTATCTGATCCTTTCGAAAGTCTTATAGCGCGATACTTTTCTTGCAGAGGTGTTGAAACACATCTGCTGGAATGCACCTTTAATGTTCCTGTCATTGGGAGGTAGGACCTCCCCAGAAATTGGGTGAACTTGTGACTCTTTAGCCAGCAAAGTGTTGCTACCTGGCTGCTAAGATGAAGGCCGCCTGTTTTGCTTTATTATTTTTACTCTTTCTGGGTGTCCAAACTGTTGCTTGTCCAGGCTGTACTGAGTGAAGAAGAATTGCCTTGGGTCACACATAAATTATAGTTAATGTATATAAGTAACCAAACTTCATTTTTATATTTTTAAATTGTAACATTAAAGAAGGAGGACATCAGAAAGTTAAAAGTAGTGTGGTAACGGACCTTGTTTTTGTGAAATGAATGCCTCAGTGCCTGTGAGAAGTTTTTGCTCTAATTTTTGACGGACGTGATCACAATTCTTACTCATGGTTCTGCTCAGAAATTTTGGCTCTAATTTTATTCGCCACGGCTTCCTCCTTGAAAATAGCTGTTGACCAATGTACACACTGCCAAAAAGTGGTAGTGCATGTGAAGTGAGGGGCCATTTTTCTCTGGGAAGTTAGGTCTTACAAAAGTCTATTAAAGAGATCTAATCAAATTTTTATTTGAGTTAAATGTCTGCAGCTCCAAATTTTTTTTTTTTTTTTTTATGGTACCGAGGATCGAACTCAGGGCCTTGTGCTTGCTGGGTAAGCACTTTAACCACTGAACTAAATCCCCAGCCCCTCCAAAAATTAATAAATAAGCAACCATTTACTTTTGTAGCATTAGCAATGCTTATAGTAATTATTACGTGAGCAAAAAACTAGTTGATACATTTTTGTACTTCCTCTATCACAGCTGCTAGAGCTCTTATAAAATAATGGGGTTATTTTATTTTATATGAGTCACATGTAAAATATATATCTAGTTAATGTGTATAAGTAATTATTTTATAATTTTATAAAATTATATTATTTTATAAAATAACACAAGCCCAAGTTTGATAATTAAGAAACTTTACATGCCTGCTTAGTTGCAGTAAACACTTGTCTTCACAGGTACACACACATGTCAGTAGGCTGAAACACTGTATCGGTGATCACTGCGTGTCGCCTGCCAAGTCTCAAAGTGCGCGTCGCGTCCGATACGCTCAGGCTTCCAACGGACCGCGCAGGGGTGAGAGGCAGAGTTAACCTTGCACCGTGCCCGTCCCTCCTCACAGTCTCTTGTCATCTAGGTAATCTGTGCTCAAGGACCACGCAGTGGAGTCATGAAAAATACTGCTGAAATTCACATAATAATATTAAAGCTTTCCAGTTGTGGGGGGCCACAGTACTAGCAGTCCAGGGCTGCATGTGGCCATGAACTAGGGGACGCAGGTCCTGTGTGAGGGAGTCCAGCTACCTCTGTCCTGCCTGCCGTGTCCTCAGCCCTGCCTGTCACCGTGGGAGACTCCGAGCTGGACCTGCCAAGCTCTTTCCAAATTCTCGTCCCACACATACAACTGCTGCCGCTCTCCATGTCTAGGCGTGGGTGTGTTTCTTACCGAGCACTATCAGGCAGAACAAAGATTGCCCGTTTTACAGGTCTCTTGAGGTTTGAATAACTTGCCAAACGTCATACATGACTTCAAAATTGCTGATTTTGTACCAGATTTGTCCCAGTAGGAAACCAATGCCCTCTTTGGTTATTTAGAAAATTGACTTCCTTAGAAATCTTGGAAATGCATGCATCAGAAATAAATAACATGACGTCTGTAAAAACAAAAAGAAAGCTAATGTCCTCGTTTCTATACCACAGTGCCTTTTTAGTCAGTTAATTGCAGAGGGAACCTGGTAGGACTCAGAATATGTGAATAAAAAGTGAACTGTCCCTCTTTTATATGCTTCCTTGCAGATCCAGTGGGGGAGAAGAGACCATCAATCCCAGAAACCTTGCTTCCTTCGGGGCAGAAACCTTGGAAACTTCTCCTCCAGGTATTGCTCAGGGTTCTTGCCTTCGGTCCTTGCCAGCCTCAACTGCACCCTCAGTTTCTCTGCTCCAGCCAGCCTTTGGGGGGCACTCTCTGCCCACCCTCAGCGGGCCCCAGGCAGATCGGCAGCAGGATTCTCATACTCTCCCAGCAGCAGCTGACTGCACTTTGTGGGTGCTGAGGTCACCCGAGTTAATCACCACTCTAAGCCCACAGCTTTCCCAGTCTCATTGCACTCTGCTGCTTCACACTGTCTCCAGAACACTAAATCTTTACGAAGTGAATTAGAGGTCAGTGCTCCAGTGGTCCCTGGCGATTTCTCATCCCGATGACTCTGCTGGCTGGTTAGAGACACTATGCCCAGGTCAGGAGGAGCCCGGTACCCTGGAAGCCAAACTGTGTCCTTCCTAAAGACCTTCTCTGGACAGCCGAGGCATGCCTCGCTCCTGCCCTCCCGGTTCTCCACCCTGCAGCTCTGCTGCAGAACCACTTCAGGGACAGAGGACTTGAGTCAGCAGAGTAAAGCTGCCAGCTATATTACCTCAGGCAGGTTGTTCAAGCTCTCTAAGTCTCCTTTTCTTCAGGTGTAAGATGCAAGAGTACTATGGACCCAGAACTATCTGGACTTGAAGCCACGAAAATGTAAAATGACCCATAATGAAGAAAGAAGAATAACAGCAACACCAAAACTTTATAGAATGACTTAAGAATTGTTAGCTCAATTAGCACTTCACAACAATTTGATCCTTGTTACTATTATTATTCTCATTTTACAAATAAAGATGTAGGGTCTTGTGCAAGGTCACACAGGGAAAAAGGGGATGAATCAGGATTTAGATCCCGCACTCTTAAGCTACTTTTTAAAAAACTAACTTGACACATAGTAATTGTATATGTTTATGTGATACAGATGTGATATTTTAGTACATGTACATCATGTATAATGATCAAATTGGGGTAATTAGGATTTCTATCACCTCCTTGAAACCATTTCTTAATATTGGCAAATAAGCATTGACAGACAATAATATCACAAGAGTTTGGAGAGGGAAGAGGGACGTTTCTAGTCTGTGAGGATCACGAAGTTGGAAGCCCCAAGAGACTTGTGTTCCTGCACTCGCCCCAGTGCCTGGTGACCGTCCTACCTCCATAAGCATCTCCCCAGGCTACCTGTTTCCTCTGGAGGGGAAAACAGTGCTCTAAATCACAGTAGATCCTGAATCGCGAGATTCTGGGAAATCAGCTGCATACATATGGAGCATGAGCCATGGTCGATCTATTTGTTTTCCTTTGTAAACTTTTTACTTTGAAATGATATAAAAATTAGAAAAATAGTGAGTTCGCAAAATTGAATTCCCACGTATGTGGGTATCCTTTACTCAGATTTTCTAAATATTCAGTTTACCACAGTTGCATTATCTTTCTCCCTCTTTAACCCTCAGGTACTTTTTTCTGCACCCTTGGAGAGTAAGTTGCAAACATCAGCCCCCTTAGCTTGAAATCCTTCAGTGTGCATTTCCCAAAACAACTGCCTTCTTTCAAATAACCATAGTTCAACTGTGAAAATTATACCTAGTCTCTATACCTTATTCAAATTTCATCAACTGTCCATTAATGTTATTTGTGGCAAAACCCAAAACGAAACAGAACAACAACTTTTTCGTTGCTAGAGAAACCAAAGCCAAAGATAAGGGAGGGTTCTCTTGTTAGGCAGGAACTAAGAAGACTAAGATCCACCCTTCCAATTGTATATATAGTAAGATAAAGGTTCACACACACATCCAGGAACACACGCATCAATCACAGTGGAAAACGATCAAATTTTGGCAGGTTGGAATCTCCTAGCAGTGGTTCTCAGATTTCAAAGGTGCATCAGTATCTTCTGCAAAGCTTGTAGAAACACAAATTTCTGGGCCCCAACCCGAGTTTATGATATGGTAGGTCCAGGGTGGGCTCTGAGAAAATCTGAACACATTCTCAAGTGATGCTGGTCTAGGAAACCTGTGTACACAGTGTCCCCTGTCCAGAATTTCGTGTGATAGCTTCCTAAGCGATCTCCCACTTATCAAATCCTGTGCCCTATTTTAAGTTCCACTCGACCCTTCTAGGTGGAAGTCAAAGGGCATTTCTCTTTATTGAAGTCCTCCCAAGACACTCCAACTCCCATTTACGAGTACTGAAAAGAGAAGGACTACTTATGGCTAAGATCTACTGAATGTGAAGTTTTTTGGCAAAGTATTATTTGTGTGAATCAGAAACACTGAGATCAGCCTTTGGCTTAGAGCCAGGCCTGGCTGAGTTCACCTCATATCGGCTGCACCACAACTAAATCATACGCACATGAGTGAGAAAGAAAGGGTCCTTCGTAGTTCCCTGCAAGTTTTGTTATACAGAAATAGGTGGCTGAGGCACAATTTTATAAGACTATTGTGAAACTGTGAAAGTTAAGAGATGTAAAGAGTACTGCGTAAAGTGAAGGTGACAATCATAAAAGTGTAAAGGATTGTTTCAGAATCTCATAATACGCAATGTAGCTGCAAATGGGATGAAACATACTTTCCTATACCTCTCCTGGAAGTGTAAATTGGCACAAGCCACCTACTGTGCATAGGAAGCGTCCATCCAGTTCTACAGTGAGCATGCTGTTTGAACCAGGAATTTGATTTTCAAATCTATAGTTCTTCGGGTCCCTACCTACTAATTATTTCAACCCCCTTCTCCTATTCCCACACCCCACTAGAGACTGTGTAGTCTGACACCTGCTTACCCACTTCCCTTGCAGCTAAGGAAGGTCATGGGATCTGTTCTGACCAAGAGCTATAAGGGAGAATTGGGGAAAGTTTCTACACCCATAAATAAAAATCTCTACCTTATTTTCTCAGCCATCCTTCTGCTTTCTGTCTTCCGAGGCTGGAGAAGGAAGATGTGCTCTTTCGACCTACAACATCATCTTCCCACCTCCAGACTTCCTGTTACATGGATGGATTAAGGCCTTTATTATTATTATTATTATTTTTAAGGCCCTTATTATTAAGGTCATCATTACTTTTGTTCCAGGCGGCAAATGGATTCTTAGCGGGTATACCATTCCACAGTCTTTCTTTCTTTCTAGCATGTAAAGAGAGATCTAGATCTGCAAGTTCCAGTAGGTAGTCATGGCCCCGTGTGGCTATTGAGCACTTGAAATGTGACAAGTCTGAATTGAGATGTACTGTGAGTATAAAATACACACTGGAGTTTGAAGATTTACTACTGGAAAAGAATGAAAATATCATAATTTCATATTGATTACATGTTGAAATAGTCATACACAGTATTTTTGATATATTCCATAAAAATGTTATTAAAATTAATTTCGCTCACTTCCTTTACTTCTTTACTGTTGCTACTTAACACTATACACACAGTATAGCTAACACACTTCTATTGGATAGCACCGTTGTAAAAAGAGAGAAAATGAATAACAATGGTCACTTCTAGGTGTGGAAGTAAAAGAGAGGGTCGGATGGGGGAGACATTTTCTCCCTTCTATATACTTCTTGAATTTTCTACACTGAGCATATATTTCTAGGTTGTGTCTGTGAGTTTTAGGAATATAAGATCAAAACAAATGAATTAATGTATTCCCAGATACACTTTGTCGACTGTAAAGGTGGGCATGTGTTAGCTGTAATGTTGGAGTTTTAAAATTTGAGAGCCATCTATTTTGAAACATTCTATGTTCTTGAATATGTGTTTCAATGTAACAGGCATTTTTAGTCTTTATAACCTTAAATATTAAAGTATACAGAGAAACATTAGTAAGACTTGTGAAAATGAAACAGTGTTTTAACAGCAAAATCCTATCTATGAAACAAGCTTGCTTTTGAATAATTGGGGCATATTTATGAGATCAGCAGCAAAAATAAATTTGTAAAGGAATTAAAATGCATTTGGGTTAGCTCGTATATAACTAGCAGTATTTATAATTACTTTCTTTTCACTGCTGGAGCATAGCAACCTGTAAAACAGCCAGATTCCTCCTTCCTCTCGCCTTTCTGTGATGCACTGGTAGGTTTGTTTTTCTCCCCAAAACCCCTGAGTCATTAAATTTCAGATTTAACATTGATTTATTCATTTGGAGGGCTTGCCAAATACAAAGACAAATTACTGGGCCTAAGTGATTAAGGAGGAATAATGGTTTGTTTTAGTCAACACTGTGCTTAGTATGTTAATTATTATTATTTTTAATTAAAAAGCCAGCACACAGATTCCCGACCTGCTAATGGAGCTGGAGAGGAAAACAGCAGCCCAGACGAAGAATGTGCCAGGCCAGACTGCGGGCAGGGGTACGCCGTGGCGCCTAGCGCTGTGTCAGCTGGGTGCGGGAAAAGTTGAAGTGCAGACTGGGGATGGGGTGCACGCACTGGAGGCTTGCAGGGTTCCTTGGTGATGGTCTGCATTTCAAGCAGAAGCTCCAGTGATTTAGCTTTGATTTTATCCTTCTACTCCCAGCTAAGCCACAAGGTGGTGCGCTGAGAGCCAGGTCAGTTTCCCTAAAGGATCCCGTCCTCTGGGCCAGTAAGATGGAGCTTTGGGCCAGGAGACGGTCTCCAAATGCCTTCTCAGCTTTGTTCTTGCCTCCTCCACCTCCTCCTCCTCCCCCTCCTCCTCCTCCCTTACTTTCCCTTCTGCAGCACCCGCTCACCAAATGCTCAGTCCATCAGTAGAAAGCATAGATTGGCTGACATTTAAAACCCACGGTTAATTAGCTGCACTACAGATGTCCCTACTACTAATAATATTATTTATTAAATGACATATGTATATTTTAGTATGCAATTGCCCATATATAGAATATGTATAATTTTATAACTATTTATAATTTTAAATATATAAAGTTATGCATAATTTTATAATTGTGCATAATTATCATATACAACTATGTATTAGGTACATGCTGTATATAATTTATATGTTTTATATGTGATATAATTATATGTTACATATAATTACACATATATGCACACACTGACACACATACACAAACACTCACACACATACAGGAAACTTCATTGTGGAAACCATACGCATAAACTCACAGATCCCAAAAATTTCTCTGGGATGATTGGAGGAAAAAAATGTAATTATATATTTAAAATCTGTCATCGAACCTAAATTTTTTTTTTTTTTTGGGCCTGGAGATTGAACTCAGGGCCTTGCACTTGAAGGCAAGCACTCTAACCGCTGAGCTAAATCTCTAACCCAAACCTAAATTTTAAAATGCTTTATGACCGCTGCTTGGAAATTTAATTTTCGCAAATGGGTGATGAAGTCCTTTTGTTCTCTTTGGGTGCGTTCCATTTTCCTGGCCCCTCTGCACTGGAACTCCTTCAAGGTGAAGGAAAGGTCTCTGTTCACCTCCATCCCATTACAACCAGCACGCAAGCACACTCAGCTGGCAGATAGTCAGACTCAGGTGCCCACAAACAGCCTATTAGCAATCTCGTCTCAACATGGGGGTAACATGCGTGCATAGAGCATGATTTACCGGAGTCACTGAGGCAGCAGTAAATAAAATTGGAAGCAGTGAATTGTATTAGGAAAACATGACTGAACATTTAAAGCTTTTTCTCACTGAAATAAACGGTATGTTTGCCAACAATCTCCTTGCCATGTATTAATATGGAAAAAGTGATTTACCAAAAAATGGTAATGGAAATCAGCAAATACCTTAATTTGTGTTATTATCCCAGCCAATATAAAATTCAGGAAAGCAGAAACGGCATGAGTAGAGAAGCAGCGGTAGCAGCTGCTCCACGACTCCATGGAGCGTGGTCTGCCTGAAGGATGTCACGTTGCCATGGCAGCGAGCTATGCCTGGGAGCTGCCTGCAGCCTGGGAAGGCTGCTCTGTCCCAGGGCAGCAGCCCCGTGGCTGGGTCTGTGGCAGGATGGGAGTGGTGGTGGATGATCTGGCATTTTGTTGAGTCTTTGGCGGATGCAGGATGTATCCAAGTTGGTCCCTGCCTTCAAGGAACTTACAGTTAGGCTGAGTGTAACTGTACACCTTGTGCTACAACCTAGCACAAGGTGTACGCTTGTCTGGTACAAGAGCTTCTTTCAGGGTGCAGGGAAAGTGCAGTAGCAGAAGCTGTGGCATCCAGGAAGCTTTGTTGGAAGGAGGCAAGATGTATATTAGATTCTGAAAAATAAATGAATTTAAAGTGGTGTGCCCAGTTCCCATGGTAGCTGTGGACTTTTATGTTAGCTGATTTATATTAGGCTAGCGCAAAGTCACTGAAGTATGGGGCTGGGTCTAGAATGAATCTGGTCTGGCTTTCTGCACAGAGGAGAAACCAGAAGAGAGGAGGCAGGTGCCAGCAGGGAACAAGGTGCCAGAAGATGAGGCCAGAAGGAGCCTGAGAGGAGAGTGCTGGGGTTGGAGTACCGTCTGGTCCTCTACAGACCCTGGTGGGTACCCTCCTGTGGACCTCCAGGCTGCCCCAGGGGCCTGGCGTGGCTGGGCACCAGTCTGTGGCCCAGGGTCTCAGAACAGGCTCCCGCCTTTCCTGGCCAGAAGTCTGACATGTGGAGACAGTGATAAGGTGAAGAACTTCCTGAATCTGGATAAGGAATGATTTTTGCTATCACAAACCACATCCCGAATTTTGGAGTAGTTTTAGACTTACAGAAAAGTTGGAAGTACAGAAAGTTCCTGTATCTTTTCTCTCCAGCTTTCCCTATTGCTAACAGCTAACACTGGTATGGAACATTTCCCACAGCTGACAACCCCATACTCATTTCTTCTCCTTTTCCTTCTTCTCACCTAGAGCCCATGCTTTATTTAGGTTTCTTAGTTTTAATCTAATGTTCTATGATCCCATCCAAGATACCGCATTACTTCTCTTTCGCTTGCTCTACTTTTGTGAGACAGGGTCTCCCTACGGAGATTAGGCTCACCCAGAACACACTATTTAGCCCCGGGCTGATTTTGAACTTGCAGCGATCCTCCTGCCTCAGTCTCCTGAGTGCTGGGATTACAGGGTGTGCCACCAGGCCTGGCGCCACATTACTTTTTTCATGTTTCCTTAGGCTCTTCCTGGCTGTGACAGTTTTCTGACTTTTCTGGCCTTTGGTGGCCTGCACAGATTTGCTAAGTTCTGACTGTGTTTTGCAAAGGGATTTAAACATCTGCACTGGCCAGGGACTTGACTGCCATTTGCTTTTCTAAACGCTTTCATCATTTCCTTGACCTCTGATCTTGTGGGAGACTGTGTCGTTGGCCCTGATTTTTCACCCGTCCCCTCCCCACACGCTTACTGTGGCGTCATGTAGGGGGACATGTTTTGTTGTCTCTGGCAATTGGGCTTGGACATATTAAACTGTGCTGGCCAAAGTTGTGTGGGCGGAAGTGACAGTGGGCTAGATTGGGCCCTAGGAGGACTCCTGTGATTCCGCTTGACCCTCTTTGCTTCTCTCCCTGCCATGAAGGAACCGCCTGGGCCAGCCCACCAGTGAGCAAGAACAAGCCCAGGTTAGTCCACTCTGCCTGGATCAGCTCAGCCCGGCCAGCCCCAGATGGATGAGCAGCAACACAGGATCGCTGTTCTCTGCTCCTGAGCTGTGGATACATTCGCTGTGTTGTAGTTAATTGATACAGTTGTGCTGTAGTTAACTGACATATACCCTAGAATCGAATGTACCTGAGACGAAAAGTTTTTTAGTCTTTTAAAAAGTCATTTCTTTGGGAACGTACCACCCTGGGGAGCATGTGCCTCGTTGACTTATTTTCAAGTCTGTCACGAGGAGGCACGTTTCTCATTGAAAGTATGAGCTGCTTCAGCTATGAGCCAAAAGGCCAATGTCTTCATTGTCAACTGTAGTGCTCAGGAAAACTCGAAAGCGAGCCGCTAGGGAATGCCCGCATTCGTGCCCTTGTCCTTCTGCAGCGTGCCCTCGGTGCCTTCTGTTAGGTGTTGAGCATATGGGCTGGGCAGGGGGTGCGCCCCGGCCTCGGGGGGCTGCCGTCTTGGAGGGCTGTGGGTGAAAGTGCCCTTCTCAGGGAAGGCTGCTGCGCGTGCGCTGATGGGGGCTCTGGCCCGGCTGTGGGCTCAGGAAATCTTCCTCCGGGAAGGCTGTCCTGGACTCTGAAGCAAGAGGTGTGACCAGGCCGGGGAGGGCGCTCTGTGCAAAGGGATAGTGTGCTCGGCAGCGGGAGGCCGCGAGGCAGCTTCAGGCAGGCGCTGGCTTCGGGCCGCCCAGGGTTGCAGCCCTCCGATTATTGCGGATGACCCACTTCCTTCTGTGGATACAGAGGCAGAGACTCCTGCCCTTGCGTGCCAGGTGCTCGCCAGGCCTGCAGCTCCGGGGCAGGCTGCACCTCCTGCAGGGGGGCGGGGCAGGAAGGCGTGGCTGGTGGGGAGCTTTCTGGGGGCAGGCTGCGGGTGGCTGAGCATTTGCAGGGTGGGCGGGCGTCGGGCAGCGAGAGTGGGCAGGAGGAAGAGCGAGGAGGACCAAGTCCTGGTGGGGTCCGCAGGGGCGCGCTCAACAGATAGTTCTCAGGGCAGGGCCTGCTCTCTGGTCTTGTGAGCTGGTTCCGTGAGGCAGGCCTTTCCTGGAAATTCCTTTTCAGCTTTAGTTACTCAGAGTCAGTTTGTGGACCGACAAGGGTGGGTGAGCAGGAGGAAGAGAGGGCAGTGCCTCCAGGGCGCATCGAGAAGCTGACCTTCACGGACGAGACCTGGAGTCCACAGAGGGCCTAGAGACTGGGGGGGCCCGAGTGGAGCTGGGGCCGATGGCCTGGTGTCTTCATTTGTTGCTCCAGAAGACTCCGCGATGAGATGGGTTTATTCAAGGGAGGGTCCCAGGAGGGGGCGTGGAGAAGGGAAGGCAGCCCGCACAGGGGGTGCAATCAAACCTGCTACTGAATGGGGGACCGAGCCCAGCGAGGGACTCTGGAAACGTCAGGGAACATGTCTCAGAGTCACCCCACAGGTGGCAGGGGAGCCGTGCACTGACCCACCGACTCCCGCCGGCCATCGGCCATCGGCTGAGGGCTGTGCAGCAGTCAGCCCTCCGGCCTCCACTCTGCCCTGACAGGCCCCGCGGAAGCCCCTCTGCCAAACAGTCCCTATTTCTAATCTGTTTCTGCTTTGGAGGGAAGTTCAACACATGGAGAAGCTTGCTCTGCAGCTCAGCGGGCAGCTCGGCGGGCTGACAAAGCCCGGGCATGTGGCACAGCCTCCTGCTGCTGGAAGGGGCCACATGTAGCAAAGATGGCTGGAACAGGCTGTGTTCACTGGCTGGGGCTGTCCTAACAAAGCATCGGAGATCAGGAGGCTTCAAACACAGAAGTTTATTTGGCCAGTTTCTGGAGACTGAGAGCCCAAGATCGAGGTGTTGACAGGCTGATCACTTTCTTTTGGCTTGCGGATGGCTCTCTTCTCCTTGCCTCTCCACACGGTCTTCCCTCTGCACGGATCAGGGTCCCAATCTCTCCCGGAAGGTAGGCCAGGAGCTACAGTCTGAAAGTTCTCTAAAATCCACGTGCTGAAAGTTCTCTAAAATCCACTGAGGCGGTATAAGAAGTGGGGTATTTTGGGAGATGATTAAGGCAGGAAGGCTCCACCTGTGTGCCTGAGTTCCCGTCCTTTACAGAGACTTCTGAGAGAGCTCATCTCCCCTGCCCCCTGCCCTCTGCCCTCTCTGCCGTGTGAGACATGCCTTCTCTTCTTGGGAGGCAGCGTGACCAGGCGCCATCTTGGAAGGAGACACCAGACCCCTCACCAGCTTGTACCTGCTGGTGTCCTGATCTGGGGACTCCTCAGCATATGGCTTTAGCAGCACAAATGGACTAAACCATTAGTCACAGTGGACGGAGCCCACACATGTAAGCTCTTTAACCTGAATCCTCTTTAAAAGCCTGTCTTCAAACACAGCTCCATTCTGAGGCAAGGGGGTTAGGGCTTCATTCTATGAATTGTCACAGCTCAAACCATAACTCCAACAAAACCGCTTACCTATCAAGATAGACAACTTACTAACCAGGACTCTCACCAAGATCCTTACCTCAGTATGCCCATCAACCCGAAGTAGATGATTATGTCACCAACTTTACCCAGCCTCGACGAGTTCCCTCTCTTGCAGGACCCCTCCCCAAAGCCCTTGACTCAGCCCTGAGACCTTACTGCCAAGGCACTGTTCCCCCTCACCACCTAAGTCTGATGTATGTGGTTTTGCTTGATCAACGGCTTCCTCTGATGGCTTCTGGGGAGTAGACGGGATCAAATAAAAGATGAATAAAGATTCCACCAAGCTGGACATGGTGGTACAGGCCTGTGATCCCAGCAATCTGGGAGGCCGAGGCAGGACCATTGTCAGTTTGAGCTCGGGCTGGGCAGCTTAGTCATTTAGCCAGATTCTGTTTGCTTTCTTCCCTGTGCCAACCTCACCGTAAACAAAAAGGTTTTCAAAGCTTGAACAATAATTTTTGTTTTCTTCCTCTGTCATGCCTGAAATCGACAAAATAATTTTACTTCAAAAACCTTCTGTCTCTCTGTTTTGTCTGGATAAATCCCTGCCTAACACCAGTCAGCAATTTTTAAATTATTCTCAACTCTCTCTCATAGTCCTCGGAAAGTCGAGATCCATTGGAGGTTAGGCGAAGGTTTTTTTCATGTGTAATACAATCCTGTCGAGCACTGCAGAGGTGGAAGTTTGCAGCCTCCAGCAGCTGAGTGGGAATTATGGAATCAACTACTGTTATGTAAATTACAGGAAAATAGAGGATAATTTCCCTGTCCCCGAAAGATCAGAGAATGGTGCTCTTTAGATTGAAAGTAGTACTTATCACTCCCTGATTTTGTTGGAGTCACTTTATATGTCCATCATGCTAGGAAACAGAAAGTTCCTAGCAGGAAAGGCTGCTTATTAGCATTATGCTTCCTTATAACGTAAGGTCTGCATGTTAGGGGGTGACCCAGTAAAGAACATAACCAGCCTGAATTTGGGGTTCCAGATGGGACCTCCCAAAGTAACTCTAAAGCAGAGTTTGAGTCCGGTCTACTGAGCTGGGTCTTTTATGGATGGGGTGGGGTTAGCTTAGGTGGGGTCACCGGAAGGGGGGCATGAGGTTGGGAGAGCAAGAATGTCTGAGTATGTGGCCAGAGTAATGGGTGTTGTGACCTAGCAGGTGGGGTGGGTGGGGCGGGGATGTTGTGTTGTAGTACAGGCGTTGTTCCTGGACTTGGCAAGGATGTAGGAAAGGGCTCAGAGTGTTCTCAGGAACTTGGACGACTGGTGGGGAGGAGACAGGATCGGACCTGTCATGATGCATAGTCGGTCTTCCATGCAAATCGATGGCACAGGCTGATCTCAAACTTCAGCAATGACTCAGGGAGCAGGGATGCTGAGATGGGGAAGTGGTACAACTGTGTGTATCTCACGGGCTGGCTGCTTGGCATCCTTCTCATCCTGCCCTTGCCACAAGTCTACGCTGTCAGAATTGCTGTTCCTTTTCACAGATGAGAACATTGAGGCTTGGAGAGCATAGTTTAACCAAGGTCACAGTTTTGGGAAGTGACAGGAAAAAATGAAATCCAGATCTAAGACAGCTGACCTTGGGATCCTGGAGAGATGGATTCCAGGATCCCCTGGATACCAAAACCCTTGGGCACTCAATTCTCTCGTGTAAAACAGTGAAGTGCTCATGTAGAACCTGTGTGGATCCTGCATATACTTTAACTCTTCTCTCTGTTACTTGGAATACTAGATACAATGTCAACAACAGGTACAATGTCAATGACTAGATACAATGTCAATGATAGATAACTCATCTCTGTGTTACTTAAAATACTAGATACAATGATGTAAACAATTGTTGACTGTATTGTTCAGGAATACAGTAAGAAAAAAAAAAAGCCTGTACCTGTTCCAGACATACACAATTTGTTTCTGAATATTTCCAATCTGTAGTTGGCTGAGTCTGCTGGTGGGGAGACAGAAGGCTAATTGCGCTGCTTCCTAATGGAAAGCAAATAAAAAAAAAATCTCTGCTTTCCTTTTGAGTAAATTGAGTGGATGACACTGAAAGCCAGCCATTTATTTAAGGCAGCCCAGGCCTTACTGGTTTGCAACACAACACCAGCAACACGAACCAACCAAACCATGAGTAGAGGGGAGGAAAAAGGAGGAAAAAGCCTAAGAGTTGTTTGATGCTATACATTTTGCTTCTGATAATCTTCTGCTCTTGGTGGCTTGTTTTGGTTTCCATTACACCCTGTGTATATTGCAGCTGTCCCGACTTTCTGGTTAGTTCTCTAAGGATGGGAAAGCTGCAGGCAGGGAGAATGAGTTTAGGGGAACCAGGGCGCTAGTCTGTGAACGCTCGCTCTTCCCCCTGGGTGGGACGGCTCTGAGGCCTCTTCTGTCTGAGCTGCAGCTGCCTGTAGTGGGCATTTGCTTGAAAACATATATTTTACTGCCTTCATTCCCTTTCTCTTCTCATTTGCCTACCTTTGGATAAAGTGGTCTGGCTGGGGACTGGGGGATTCGGCCCTCCTCTGCCCCAGGGGCTGATAACCGCAGTTAGAAGATAGATTCCAAGAGGGAGGCGTCTATCCCGGGTTAGACTCCTAACGGAAGTAGAAATGTGGGTTTCGGAACGTGTGCTATGAATTCGATGCTATTTCTGTGTACGGAGCATCTGCTGAGGTTAAGCTTTCACCACAGCGGAGCTCTCCGGGACCTCCTGGGGCACCACGGTCAGACTCGGACACATTGCTGGGAGCAGTGGTGACGTCAAGGAGAAGCGCATTCAAGGCTGAAAAGGATGAGAGATGAGAAGTTGCACGCGCAAGACTAACCGCCAGAGCCCTGCCACTCAAAGCGAGGCACTTCAGCAAAGGTGTGTCACTAGGCTTTCCCGAGAGAGCGACGAATGTAGTCTCGGGCCCACCTTCTGAGTCTGACTGCATCTTAACAAGACCCTCAAGTCCAGTGCAAACTGAAGCATGAGAAGCACTGCTTTGTGAATGCAGAACCAGCGCAAGGAAAATATGACACCCTGAGCTTCAGCAGATTTTCCCTCTTTACTTCTACTTGTTTTCTGATCCACCTGAGTTCCGTCTTTTCTTTCCTAAAATATTTGTCAGATCCTGGAGTCCTCTGATAGATTTTTTTTGGTTCAGTACAAATATTTTTACTTATCCTAAGCATTAAGTCAGTGATTTCAAATCCACGTGATCTTGGGCAAAAAATGTTCCCTGTCTGAATTTAAGTGGCTTCGTTTGTTAAGGGAAGGATTTGAAGCCACTCGAGATCCATTCTTTCTTTCACATGACCGCATGATTCTAAGCCCCCAGATTTTTGGTCTGATCACACAGACACGAATATTTCCAAGGGTGGCTCCATGGCAGGATGTTGGTGTCATGGCCCCGATTTGTTACTGCTCATCCACTGATGAGTTTAGGTCAGAGTGTGTTGTCAGGAGGTGGGCTTGGTTGCAGGCATGTCGCTGAGAGTGTGACCTGCAAGGGTGAACTGCATTCTTGTCCCCAGCGCCTCCCTTGCCTCTCTGCTTCCTGGCTGCCATGACTTGATCAGTTTTCCTCCATCATACATTTCTGCCTTGGAGCAAGCTGACTTTGGACTGAATCCACTGTGAGCCAAGTAAACCTCTTTTTCTTTAAGTTGTGGATATTGGGTATTTTGTCCCAGCAACAGGAAAGTAACTAAGACACCATGTGTGACTCGCTTTGTCCGATGGGACATAGGAAATACGCGATTAGCAGGTTTGAAAAGTGCTGGTGCATTGGGGTGTGTGCCCTCATCCTGGAACACGTGACCACCAACACGCGACTAAACCTGGGGTCACCTGTTGGAGACATGAGGTCCATTTGCATTACTTCCCCAGACAACACAGAAACCGGAAATGTGAGGGAGGCCGTTTAGGCCAGTCGGCTGTCAGCTGCACCACCCGCTGACTGTACCGACACGAATGATGAGGGCAAGAGAAGCAGAAGATCCGCCCCACTGAGCCCACCCTAGTGAGCTGAGTCAGAGAACTGGGAGTGGAGAAATGCTTGCTGCTGAACCCTGTGCCACCTTGGTGGTTTGTTACGTAGCTAACGCTGACTTCCTGAAACTTTTCATTTTTAATTCTACACTCAAACTTCCTGTAGGAGCAGAGATGGTAACTACACACAGTGGGGAATTATGTGAACCTAGGCATAAAAATAGTCCTATTTACTATCAGAAATGAATTCTCGCTCTTCTAGTTGATTCTTTAATGCATTGCTGGTGATTAATTCTTGCTTGCCCACCTTTTACCTGATGAAAACAAATGTGTTTTTCCCATAAATCTGCTCCTTCCTTGAACATTAGCTCAGAAATGAACATTGCACATCATGAAATGAGGTGGCTTTCTCTGTCTTTCCCCCTCTTTTGCATTGAGGCTGAATGGGCTGATCCTGCCCTGGCTGTTTTGATTGTGTATATATTCTTCCCAGAGGCTTCTTGTCCACAGGAGCAGATTATTCCCCTTGGTTTCCCCAAAGAAATGACAAAAGAAGTAAATTGTGGCCCTGTTGCTTATTCAAAGCTGCCAAAAGCAGAGGCAGAACTTTGACATTTGTGGGCCTCCCTGGCAGATGGCAGAGGTTGGGTGGAAGGGCCCACAGAGATGAAAGACAACCAGCCACAAGTGGTTTGGGGCCACATTGTTTAGAAAATGACAAACATACTCATTGTTTCCTGACTTAAGTCAAAACAAACCAAACCAAACAGTTCCCACACTGCAGTCACAGCCACTTGACATTCCCCAGCTCGTAGACAATTCAGAACACATTCTGCCCTCGGAACAGGGGTGGTAATGCTGCTTCCCATCTTATATGGGACGTGGGCAAATGAAAATGCGATGGCCAATAAGTAGACCTCAATACGCCGAGGACCCTAAGTACCCATTCATCAGGAGACCATGACATCCCTCAACCCACGCAGGGCAGGCACATGGCTCCTGGGAAACTCTGAATGACACACAAGGGCTGGGGTTCAAGGGCTGAGCTTTTCTTTGCCCACATTATGGATGGAAATGGAACTGGAAGTGGTGTTCTGTCCTCATTTTCTTTGGCATTTGGAACTGTCGGGAGCCCATTGCAAGCAAGTAAATCAGTATGAATCCGGACAGATCTTAAAACACACCCAGCTGACCAAAGACACCGGATCTGGAGCCCAGGATGGTCCCTGGAGGTGTCTGGTACATCAAAACAAGTTCAAATGACACGTAAGTTTGAAAAGGCTCTGTAAGATAGATTCAGCAAGCATTTCCTTTTCTTTCTTTCTTTCTTTCTTTCTTTCTTTCTTTCTTTCTTTCTTTCTTTCTTTCTCTCTCTCTCTCCTTCTTTCTCTTTTTGTCTTCTGATTTATACCTTCATCTCTGTCACCAACAGTTTTCTAGTTATTTCATTGTTATTCTTCTTTCAAGATGTTCCCTAATTGTCCTTCTTGCACCCAAATCTTTAAAAAAAATCATCGTTATTTTCTAATCTTTCATATGTTGTTTCTATGTTCTTGGGGGGAAAAATTCTTCCCATGTCTATTTTATTTGTGTGCAATATTTTGTTGTTATTTCTATTTTGAGTTACTTCTCATTTCTTCTCTTTTAAAGAATGCCTGACAATTGGAAGCTCAAATGCAAAAAGGACAACTAGAATGAAAACATCTCCAGGGAATATTGGCAGGATGAGGCCGGTTACATCGTGGGGGAGAGGAATAGATAGCAGCTGCTAGTGGAGGAAAAAACACTTCTAATAAATGTGGATTTAGTTGCCTGTTTTCCAAATCCAAATTTGCCAAAGGAACATTAATGAACACAGCTAGAAGCAGCCAGGCAACACAGTGTAAATGAGACATGATTCCCATTCCAGTAAGACAAGCAAAGGAGAGACGGAGCCTCAGCAGGTGGAAGATGTTTGTGAGAATTTGAATGAGGGTCAGACCTCTATCTACAGAGTTCACAAGAATGTTCCAGGAAGGAAAGTTTAACAGGGGCAAGAATTATTTACGCAGACTTATGCACATTTCTCTCCCTCAGGCCCACCACTCCGTACTGGGGAACAGGAGAGTCAGGTCCCCAGTTCTTCTTTATGTGGAGATTTGGGAGCTGGGAGGAAGTGAATGTGTGTGGAGAGGCTAACGCAGTTTCCCGAACTCGGACACTGCTGGAGGAAGGTTTGATGAGACGGGAAAGGGCCTTTGGGCCGACTGTGCTGGGCACAGGAGACGTCCGAGTGGGAAGAGAAGATGCTGTAGCCTCAAACAGCTGGGTGACGGGGGAAGGAGAGGAAAGCAGATTGTAAGAAACACTCCCCATTAGCCTTCTTAGCGAGGTTAGGAAATATTGGAATTAATTTTTAATGACTTCGGCTGCTGGGTTGGGTTTCTCTGCAAACCAGACCTTGGGGCCTGAGCATTACTTGTGTAATAGAAAGTCTCCCTAAGGCTTCCGCTTCTCCGATCTGGCTGCCACATCAAAACATCACATACCGCAACCACACCATCACACACCTCAGCATGGGAGCATCCGGGCCGTGGAGAAAGGGAGGAGTCGTGCGAGTTTACCGATCAGGCGCAACTCGGTGCTGTCTTCTGCTCCGAGCTCTCTGACGGGGATGCGTGCTTTCTGTGTGTGAGATGCAGTCCTGAACCGTGTGTGTGCACTCGGGACACTCACGGAAGCTGATGTGCACACACATGTACATGGATGCACACATACAATCCTACATCGAATGAGTTGGATCTGTGCCTGCAGCGTGTCATTTTTCACTTACATCTGCCTCATTTTGGGTCGGGCACAACTGGGATGGACGGACAGTGGCCCCGTGCAGGGGAAGGACTGTGGAGAGGGAGAATGATATGTAGAGTGCAGGCACAGCTTGTCCGTGCAGGGTGCTGTGGAGCCACCCTAGGTGTCGGGACTTCGGGGATCCCCTTCTGACCTGTGGGGAGCCAGCCAGAAAAAGGGGGTCCGGGAACGGAGCCCAGCAGCCTGGCTTGAGAGGCGTTGTTAACCTCGGCAGTCGAACTTGCTCAGGCTGTAATGATGAGTTGTCAGCAGTAATGATGGTGTCATTAATAGAGATGCCAGGGGATCTTGAGTAGTTAATCTTTAGCACTGGGACGGGGCCTGAGCTTTGTCCAGGGATCCCTTAGTCTCTGCACCTGCATGCCCGACAGGTGCGCATGAGATACCTGGGTCACACTGGCGCTGCGGGGACAGTGGGGTACAGCCTGGGGAAGTGACAGATACCAGGACAGAAGCCTGTGTCTGGAGGAAGGACCTTGCGTCCCTGCCACGGCCACCTCCCAATCTCTTCCCATTTGGGGTTCCCATGGCCTCTCCTTACCAGTTCTTTGGGGTACCTGAGTGGACAAGGACAGTGGGGACACGGGGGGGGCACAAGACCACTGAGCCACAAGGCCTGGCTGAAGGGTGTGCCTCGATTTCCCCATGGAAGAGCACAGACTATCCCATGTCTGTGGCCAGTGTGCCCTGCCCATCCAGGATTCTAGTAGGCCAGAAAAGGACCAAGAACAACCAAGTTCACACTTCCCTCCCCCAGACACCTGGAAAGACTGCCATTTGCTGTGCATTTTAAGTCCAGCAGCTCCCAAATTCAGGGATTAGTCCTTGGAGGGACCCAAGAAACCACTGTCCTTGGGCCCTGGGATCGGGCTGGAGAGATGTGTAGAAGGCTGCACAGATTTTCTGGCAGACCAATAGATGGGTTTCCTTATTTTTCCCAGCTTATTTCTGAAAGAATTTTAAAAGCCTTTTCAGCGTTTACTACCTCTGGTTGTAAGGAAGGCCTTCCTTAGGTCTATTCTGAAACTCTCTTTCTGCAATTTAACAACACATCCCCAAAGAGCCACTTAGCCAACATAAAAGGAACATTAGGGACCGCAAACGTGAAGGACTCACACGTAGATTTGTAAACATTTAAAAAGCACCTGACAACGCTAAGTGGAGAAGACAACAAATGAAGATCTAACTTTTGAGGCCAGTGGCTTGCAGGTACTGGAGAATTGGAAAGGATCTTGTAAAAATCAATAGAACAAATCAATACCACTACCAGAGGCATGATTTCAAAAATCACTCAGAAGTAACAACTGGTATCTTTGGGGTCATCTGGCTTAATGTGCAATAAAAGCAGAACAAACAAACCCACCTTCCCAGCAAGAAGCCAAAAGCTGACCTGTCCCTCCCTTGGGCCACCTTGGGGCCACCTCGGGAACATGAGACTGTCCCTCCACAACTCAGTCACAGCAGAATAACTTCGGTTATTCACAGCATAACCCAGACAGTGAGCTTTCAGTGCACAACTTCCAAATGAAAGCGGTTTCTACCTGGAAATATTTCACTTCCTGTAGATCTGGAAAAATCCACCAGGCTTGACTCACTTCCTGTTCTGGATTTGAACGTATAGATTTCCCTGCGCCCTTTTCAAGCCTGGCTCTGGTTTTCCTCTGATATGGCAAAGTTGACGCCTAATGAAACTTAAAATAATAAGCCATCTAGAAAGAAAGTCAAGGCAGATTGGAAATTCTGAAAATTGCTAACAGAGACGTCCCTTTATCTAGTGAGGTGCTATTTCAAGATAGTGTTCAGTGGCTAAATTTGCTGTTTTGATCACCTGCATATTTGTCTGGCAACATATGTTAATATTCTCTGTAATTCAGTCTCTTTGGGGGTGGAAATGGGTATGGGCGAAGCTCAGGTCTATTTCCTACTGGAAAGAGGCACTTAGTCCTTGCTAGAAACAAAAGCGTGTCATTAGTCACTGCTGTCCTGGCTGAAAAATGGAGTTTTCAGGGTTTACCTTGTGTATGTGAGCTATTCATTTACAGTCAGGTACACATGATCTCTGCCTCATTTATCTATTAGGAAATGTTCTGTAAATGGGTTTGGGCCTGGATTTTTCAATGGGTTGACCGAACAAACATCCACCCTTTTATCTCCCAGTCTGTGGGCATCGACATTAATGTGGGCCTGCCATTAGCGATAGTTGACTTGCAGAGGGAAACCTTATAAATTATGGCCTATTGTTGGGTGAATCAGCCGGCGGTGACCCAGAAAGCAACTCGGAAAGTCTCTTCCTGCTCTGGGATGTAAATAGGTTGGGTAGAGTGGTTGGCAAGGAGGAGGCAGTGGGCTCTTGTTGTCCTGTTGGCTAGCCTCTCTGTTTTCCCAGCAAAGTAAGCACGATGAGGCCTCACTTCAGCTGCTCCCTCCTGGGCATCGCATGGCCTCTCGAAGACCAAATTAGGAATTGTTTGGGGGTCCTTCCTGTGTGGCGGTCAGGAGTGGCATGGGTGGGAGGAGGAAGGTGAGTGTATTCTGAAAGCCCAGTCCATAACATCCAAGGAATGGCTCTTCTGTTCTCTTGGAGCTCCTTGGACAGCCAGTGGCCACGTGGGGCTCTCGGGTCCTACAAATATGGCGGTCCAAGGTGATGCCCTAGAGTGCAAAACACATGCTTGCTTTGGAAGGCTAAGGATGAAAGTACAAATGTTAATCTCTCACTCACCTATTTTTAGAATATGGATTACATGTTGAAATGATAATATTTTGGGTATGTGGGGTTAAATGAAATATATTATTACAATTACACTGTAATCACCTTGTCTTTTTGAAATGTACCTCCCAGAAGAGATAAGATCACTTAGGTGTCTTTTTCTTTTTAAGTTTTATTTTATTAGTACACATTTGTGTACATAATGATTACACTCATCATGAGGAGTCGGTACACGTTCACAACACGCCTTAATTCCTTTTATGTCCCTCCTCCCCGCTCCCCTCTCTCCATGTCTTGGTCCCCTTCTTTCCTTTGTATTTTTGGCAGACAGCATTCATCCTGATGGTGATCTCAGAGAGGAAGACACTCTAAGATAGTGAGCCAAATTCTCCGTTTAGAAAATAAAGTTAGTATATGTGGGAAGAGCCTCAAAGGACTCGGGTTTGGGACATATGAACCTCACAGCTTTAGCTTTCTCTGCTCCATTCCCCAACTTGATTGCAATGTCTTTGGGGCTGACATGGCGGCCGTGGCTGAAGTGTCCTCGGGCAGGCTCCGTAGTGTCCCCTGCTCCACTGCCACTGCGCTCGTCCCCTCGTGGTCCTGAAGGTCACCTGTGCCGAGAGGCGTGCGGACTCCCCGGGCAGGGCCAGCCAGTCAAGCTTCCGTCGTCCTGGCAATGGCTGTGCTTTCTGTTTGACCTTGAGCTAGTTGTTTGCACACTGTCTCTCATTTTCTCATTTATTAAAAATGCTAATATTTGGCCTGCTGACTTCCAGGGTTGATATATGGATCAAACAAGTTAATGGGTTCGGGAGTGTATTTGGAAAGTATTAGCTGGTTCCTAATGAATGGTTTGTTACTGGCCCTCAAGAGGAGAGTTCTGGTGGAGGGGAGGCGAGGGTGGACTTCTGTAGAGGTGACCAGGGGTTGGCGATCCTGTTCCCAAGAGCCTGGGCTCATCATCATGGTGACTGCTCCCACAGTGACTGCAGAATTTGGGCCTCGCGGAAAGATGGGGCCAGAGTGCAGAGGTGACATCTGAGTTTCAAAGTTCATAAAATCTAGTCTGCAGACCTGAAAAAGGAGAGGCTGCCTTTCAGCATCGGCTGCTTTGGAAAGAACCTTTGATGCAATGCTGTGTTTGCAGCTAAAATAGAGAGTTCTCCATGAGAAAGTGTGCGGAGTGAAGCGGTCAGGCTTTCAAAACTGAGTGGGACATTGCCTCTTGATCTGGGTCCTTCTTTTGGGACATACACTGCATGGGGATGGGGAGTCCCGCTGTCCTCCAGATTTTCTGATGAGCTCATTGTTCCAGCAGCATTTAGAGCATATGACAAGTACAGCACGAGGGAAGAGAAAAAGCAGCATTCTCCAGAGACACCCCTAAACTCAGCCCACCAGGTTCAGAGATGTCATTTGTCTTACAAAACTCTTGATTTCCTGTTTCTCTTGAGTCTGGATTCCTGGCAGGGTCGCCCGCCAGGGTCAAAACTGACTGAGGCAGGATCGGAAGACAGAGGTTCTTGTCCAGCCCCGATCTATCCATTATAGACCACACAACCAAGGCACACCCATCGTTGTCAATGTGTGCTTGAATGGTTGAAGGTGCATCCTGAGAGCCGAGAAGTTCTTCGCATTCTCCTGGAGTGAAATGATGAATGACCCACGTTCAGATCCAGCCATCTACTTGCTGTGTCACCTGGAAGACCAGCAGTTTACAATTCCAGGTGGATGGTGACAACACGGCTTTCCCCTTCCCTGCTCCCAGAGAGATAACGGTCGAGATATAAATGTTTAAACTCTATGAAGTCTATACCTGGGAGATATTCATGTAATATTTACCAGGAATTATTAGGAAATAAAGGATTCCACTTCAGTGAAATTTTTCCAGGAAATGAAACATCTGTTTAGTACTAAATAGATTTAAACAACAGATATTTTCAATGGAAATCTTTCAGTATCTACTAGAATGCAGAGTAGAAATTAACCATTTTTCTTAAAGGCAGAGATTTTCATGACAATGCTCAATTCATACACAGTGCTGAAATCGGAGAGTCTCAAAGGACATTGTTCTGCACTCTGACTGTTGAATCTTTATGAAGGTTTTTAATTTTTGTCTTCTTTATCTCCAGTGATTTCATTCATTCATTCATTCCTTCCATGATTTTTTTTTTTTTTTTTGGTGGTACTGGAGTTGAATCTAGGGCATTTGCGGCGAGCTATGTTCCCAACCTTTTTTACATTTTTAAAAATAATTTTCACGATTTGGTCTGGCTGAGTCACTAAGTTTCCCAGACTGAGCCCAACCTTATAAACCTCCTCCCTCAGCTTCCTGGTTTAGACCACCCTGCCTGGGTCGGTGAATGTTTTTTGATGACACACTTGGTCGAGGCTGTTATGTGATGGTGTGACAGGATCTGGAAGAAGCGATGGTGTGGCAGTGTGGGGCCTCCCAAGACCTGGCAGCTACAGCTGTGCTTGGTGTTTGAAGATGAAGGACTGCAGGAGCAGAGTTAAGTCCATTCAAATATCTCAACTAGATGTCTTGTGCTTGGGGTCCTGGCTAAGATCAGTGGAGTCGGTTGCCTGACCCCCAGCTGTCCACAGGTGTGTGAGGAGGCCACCTAGCTGAGCTCAGTCTCAACTACTGACATGCAGAAGTTAGAGATGGCTAAAGAAATCACTGTTGCTTTAGTCATTATATTCTGGGACAGTTTCTTATGCAGCAATAGCTACCTAATACATGTATAAAACTCTCTACACTCCAGCCACGCTGGCCTTCTTTCTACCCTTAAAATACTGAATTTGTTCTGTTCTCAGATTCTTTGTACTTTGGTGTGGATTGCTTTTCCTGCAGATCTTTGCATGTTTAGCTCTGTCCCCCCCATTCAATTCTCAGCTTAAATATAAGCCTCTGATGTGACCCTCCTTGGCCATCTTTCCTAATTGCCCTACCTAGTTATCTTCCATCACACCACCCAGCTTTAATACTCTGCATAATATTTACCATTTCTTGATGTATTCCTTTTCGCTTACTGCTGTTTTGGTTTTTATCTATCTTACCTAATTAGAATGTAAGCACCATGATATCAGGGAGTCTGTTGCATGCCCAGGGGCCGGAATACTGATGGTACCTTGTGGGGAATGCAATAAAATCTTGGAAAATGCATAGAAGGCTTTCTTTAGCTTGCTGTGACTTGGCAGAAGCTGCATGTGAATATGGATGGTTGGCCCCCCACCCTTGTATCCACGGAGTTCTTAGAGCTCCTGTTCTGACCCTGGCCATCTCCCAGGCTGTTCCTGCTTCTGCCGCCACCTCTGTCGGGCCACAGTCTTCTGCGCATCCTTTTCCCTAATGCTCATTACCTTCAACTGTGCTGCTCACTTCAGAATGGACTTTGATCCTCTCCCCCTCCCCGCCCCGTTCTTAGCTCAAACTTCAACTTCTCCCTCCGTTCATCTCTGGTTACCAAGGAGAATTAATTATTCTACATCTATGTTTTTAAAGCTCACAAAAATGTTCCTGTGATACTCTTGTCCATTAGCTTGAAAACTCGCTAAGGTTGGAGACTATCCCTTTATTCCATTCTGTATTCTCATTTTGTATGCTTGGAAAAAGGATCCCCCAAATTAAATAAAGTCAGTGAGATAATTCTGCAAAAAACAGGAAATTAGAAAAGATGGCATAATCTTACAATTTAACATGGTTAGTAGCCTTGTTTCTAGACTGGCCTAGCTAGGTAATCACTGAAAAAATAGTCTCATGCTAGCCTGAGTGAGGGGAACAAATGAGTCAACACATCTCAACTCTCTTTCCTCCCAAGTTAGCTACCTGAATGAGTGATACATGACATTGGGATTTCAGTTGATACAGTTGCAAGGCACACTTTTCTTTAATACTTGTGGATAAAGCATTATAATCAGGTCTGGCATCAATTTCTTCAGGAGAAACATCAAGGCAGAAAAGTTTTATGCAGTTCATTATGTATTATTCTGAACTCTTTACATGGGACATAAACATTTTTGGAATCACTTTAAGTATTTTTGTCAATGAACCTGTCTGAATCACTTTCTCATTGCTGGGCTACAATACTGGACACCCAGAATTTAAAGAAGGAAAGGTTTATTTTGGCTCACAGTTCCAGAAGTGTCAGTTGGAGCATTTCACTTTCGAATGCTCCCCACTTGTGAATAGCTATCTATCATCACTCTTTTTCCCCTTTTATCCCAACTTTAAATAGTCTTCTCTTAGTGAAAAAAAAAAAAAAAAAAAAAAGCAGTGTCAGCCTACGGTTGGAAACCTCAAATGCAGAAACAGCAGGGTGGAAGGGAAGCTGCTCCTTTCACTGCGGTCAGGAAGCAGAGAGGGAAGGGAGGAGCGGGGGAGGGAGACACGCCCTTCCAGGTCACACCTCAGCGGCCTGCCTCTTGCCTCCCAGGCCCCCGTCTCCTAACAGCACGCTCAGCTGCTAAAGGCAGCAGTGGATGAATCAAGTACTGCGCCAGCCCAGTCACCTTCCCAAAGCCTCACCTCTGAGTGCATAAGAGCTTTGGGGGAACATCTTAGATCGAACTATAACAGAACCCAAAGGAAGATTCCGGCCTTTGCACAGCTGGAGGGATAATGAGAGACGGGAGTCTGGGGGGCCCTGAGTCAGTGCCCTGGGGGAAGAGTGTCCCCTTCCTATTTCTCATTAGCATTGTATCTGGGCAAGGCCTGGTCAGATCTTTACACATTTAAACTTGTAAAAAAAAAACAAAACAACAGTTGTGGTTTCAAACTCTGAGGCCTGAGAGAGACACTAAGTCCTGATCTCTTGGGGGCATCCTCAGAGGAGTCAAATGGTTCTCTTTTGAAAATTTCGGCTTCTGCTACCAGTCAGTATGCAGGCCCACTCCCCAAAGGGCTTATTTTTATTATTATATTTTGCATGGTTCACATATTCAGTGTCAATGCCAAGTTGAAAATGAGCCATCTCCTTAACATAATAATTTATCTACAAGTGAATAAACAACCGAAGAGCTGAAGTTGTTCCCATAAACCTGACAGAGATTGCATTGCCAATACTCTTCGGCTAAAGGGAGGTAAGATTTGTCTTGTCCATACAATTGTGTTTCAGGAAGCCCTTTGAAAATAATTCATACTAGAAAGTCCAGTGTTTAGGATGAAAACACTGTGCAAATTCTGCCCTCATTGTGGGAGTAATGCTTTTGCAGAAAGATGTCCAGCTAAGAAAAGACTGCACCATTCAGAGTGAGAATGCCCATCAGTAAAGAATGATGTCATGTTCAGTGTAATTGCAGTAGTATTTTAATATCTGTGTATATGGTGCAGCGTTAAACCTGCAGGCCTGGCTAACTACCCAACAAATGAATTAATGAAGTGTTTTTGTTCATTTATTTATTTAACAGAAGCTTAACAAGTGCCTGTTATTATAGATGCCATGTTCAATGCTGGGAATATGAGGAGTAAATGAAGAAAAACAAATCAGTTCTACTCTATGTTTAGGCCTCATGGGGAGAGGAAGAGAGACCCAAGCTAGCAGACTTGCTGTATCTGATGATGGGATGCTTCTCACTGTGATATGATGTAGGAAGAAGGCTCTTACTAGGTGCCTGAGCAAATGCCAGTGCTATGCTTCCAGAATCATGGCCAAATCCACTTCTATTCTTTGTAAAAGACTTAGACTCAGGTGTTTTATTATAGCAACAGAAAATGGACAAAGACAAAAGTAATATTAAATGCATTACCATGTGCAAAAACAGGGAAGGTATCTCATAATCAAACAGAAGCAGAAAACAACAACAGCAACAACATATGGGGAAATGATGAGGTCTAGAGCTCTTAATGCTCTTGTGCCCAGTACTGGATAAAGTCATTCAAATGGGGTCCTCAAAATCTTTGTGAGAACTGGAGTCATACAAACATCATTCACAATGTGGGTTGGGTCCTGGTTCCCGGTATAAATTCAGGAGCCGGGAAGGTCTCTGTCCACAAGAAGGTAGAAAATAGCTTCACCATCTCTTGAGGCAAAGGAAGGAAATTTAGAATTTTGTTCTTTAATAAGTTACTAATCAAGAGTGAACATGACATGAAGAACATGTTCAGACATAATAAGGGCCCCCAATACATACTTGCTACAGTCCTCCACTGAAAGATCTAACATGGGGTATGCTCCAGCAAGAAGAAAAATGAAGTTCAGAGAAGAATGGATACCAGAAGCAATAGTGAACAGCAGTAACTGAGAACTTTGCAAAATGTGTTTATAAACCTGAAAATACTCAGGGAAAATGATGAAGAATAACTTATAGAACCTGACATGAACTGGAAGGGAGTTGGGGAGAGGATATTGGGTCACGGAATTGTACAGGGAAGGAAAATTTAGCATCAGGTAGCTGTTTTGATTTGAGCAAGGAGCCCCCTTACTGGTACTCAAAAAATTCCTGTTTCCTCAAGGGCTGTGGTTACCTAAAGTTTTGGGTCAAGTAGGGGCAAGTTATGGAGAGAAGTCACGCAAATATTTCATTTTTTTCAACTTGCACATTTTAAAATTCGACTGTATATATTTCATCTCTTGGATCCTAGTTGTAGATAAATATGGGGGATATTTCAGTTTGAGGATTCTAACAAGTTTGCAGTAAGGAATACACATGGGCACGTACGTAAACACACACACACACACACACACACACACACATGCATGCATGCACACACACACATACTGCTAACACCAAAAATTATATAGGGCAACAAATAACTATCATCTTTCAAACTCTAATTGAAATCAAAATAGCCAAGTCACAATTTTCAACTTGCTAATAAACAAGAAGGCTACACAGAGGCAAATATTTGTTGTTCACAAGTTTGACATTTCAAAAGGTCATAAACAGAATTGATTATAAAACAAAATGACCACTTTTCCCTTAAAATCTATTGTTCTATTTTAGATTACATGACACATTATACCAAACCTATCCAAGGAAAATGTGACCTCAAATATAAGATGATGGCCCATTTTCCCAAAAAGAATATCCAAAAACTGTTTGAAGGGCAACTTGGATATAAAGCTTTTTGGGAAACAGATCTGTCAGCCCAGCGTTTCCTTATGAAGATTAATTATTCTGTTCACTCATACACACTTAAGCTCACATCGACGGAGTGTGGATTTCAAGCCATTGCTTTTTCACTCTCAGAGTTTGTGACTTTTTTTTATACAAACTCTGCCCAGGGCCTTTGACACCACGGTCCCTCCTCCTGCTCCAAGCTGCTTTCTGAGTTGTTACCATGGTTCCAAGGTAACAGCTCCTGACATTTTGACTTCCATTGAGATTATTGGAGATTCAGCACATTTTGAATACACAGAGATGCCTGTACTGTGAATTTCATTCTAAATCCTAAAATCCTATTCCCAAATTCCTAACACCAAACAGCTTTTCTGTCTTCATCTGTTCTCCAAGTCATGTCTGCAGTCTCACTGTCTTGCTTTTTAAGTTGATTTTTTTTGAGACAAGGTCTTACTATGTAGTCCAGGCTGACCTCAAACATGTGATCTCCCTGCCTCAGTGTCCAGAGTGCTGGGAGTACAGGCATGTGCCACCATGCCTTGCTTTAAATTGATTTGGAACAGCTCATTTATAAAGACACGCCTGAAATATGAGAGCCCGTCCCAAGCAAGAGTGACTACATCTTTGTTGAGTCTCTTTGTACCCTTTCTTCAATTATTTTATTGGGTTCTTTTTCAAAAGTGTCCAAAATTAGCACGGATTATGGATAAGACAAGTTATGCATCCTCCAAACAGAAATCTGTATTTCAAGTGAAATGGTATGTGCCCCTAGTGTCACAAAATGTTTTGTGAGAAATTCAACCTGATGGCAATATTGGTTAAATCTCAACTCACCTTAGGACAAATTCAATATTTTATGAATTAGTTTGAATGCTAGTCTATAGACTTCTTTTATGTATTATTAAGTGGAAAAGTATAATAATGGGAAAATGGGATATGAGAAAAATGAAAACGTGTTCTTTGTAACAATGGAGGCACAAATAAAGGTCTTCCTTCCCTGATTATTCCCATCCCTCACTTCCTCAGTGCTCAGAAAGGCACTGGACTTGGGTGATCAAAATCTCATCTGCTCTGGGTTCTCAGCTTCTGTGGCAAGGACCAAGGATGGAAAAAGAGAAATCACCACCCAGCCCGGACACCAGGGAGGTGCTGGTCTAGCAGCTCATATTTCTTCCTGTCCTTGCAGGTGTGTGGGGCCCTGGGAGAGCTGGTCCATGCCCATCACTCAGCCAGGCAGGCCCTGTGGAGAGGCATTTTAATCCCATCAGTGCCTCTCTGTGGCTGTGTCCACTATGGTGCAGACCCTGGGCTCTGCTTGGCCCAGATGGGGTTGGCCCTTGCTCTGTCCACAAGGCAGGGCTGTGGACTTCTCATAGGGGCAGCAGGGAACCGGGAAGGCCCTGCTGGGTTAACTCAGGCTGCAGCACAAGGGAAAGAGGTGACTGAATGCCACGAACATTTCCTGGACTCTGGCACTTTCCCTGGATCTCTGAACAGTGAAATCACCTCAGAGCAAATATCAGATCTTCCTTCTGTGGGCCTGATGTACGTATGCACTCAGTGTTCTTTCAGGAAGATGACCCCAGACCTCAGACCCCAGGAAAGCTGGTCAGTTTCTGCAGAGTGAAGACCAATGTTTTGTACCCACACAGATTTATAGCTAGGAGTAGTAAGAGGAACGTGGTCTTCCCTAATTCCCAATCAAATCTGTGAAGTGCAGCTGCAAGTCCCTCAAAAGAAGTGTCTTGATATCAGCAAAGATTGTAGGAAAGACGGCAGAGATTATTAAATTCAAAACTGCTGCACCAGGAGAGTGGAGATTATGTAGCAAATCGGACTGGTGAAAGAAAAAGTAAATTCGAGAAATTCTTCTAGAACGCAGAGGAAAGGATGAGAACATAAAAACTGTGGAAGACAACCGAAATAGGAGCTGGATCGCAGACATCTAGTACTGTATTGCAGTAATTCTTCCCATATTTGGAAATGTAATACAATTTCAATCAAGAATCCTAAGGGATATATTTTTGAAACTGCATAAAATTATTCCAGAGTTCTTCTGAAAGAATAATACATAAGAAAAGTTAAAAAGGTGGTTGTTAAAAGTAATTATAATGAAGGGAGGCGGGCAGATATGAAAGCAAGTTATACAGCCCAGATAATTAAAACTGAGAGGTTAGATTTGGTGAAATAAGATATAAACTCCAGAATCTGGCCCATGTATTTAGTACATGATTAAGGTGGCATTTCAAATTAAAGAGCAAAGGATGGACTGTTTAATAATTTGAGAGTATTTTATAGTAAACACCAAAATAAAACCTGATGTGTTGAAAATGATCTTAGGTAAAAACACAACTTGAGATGGGGAGGAAAATATCTGATCTCAGGATGGAGAAAGGTTTTATAGCAAAGTGAAGGGAGAAACCATGAAAAAAATTTTGAAAGGAAAGAAAAACCTTCTGTACATAAAAACATTGGAAATAGGTGTCAATGTTATCTTAAGTATCACAGATTACATATTTGTAGTTTGTGTATTACACTTGGGCTAATGCATATAAAATATCACATAATAGATAAGAGAGGAAGGAGCAAGATAAGGACAGGCAATTAACAAATGGAGGTGTAAAGTGTCAAATACTGGGGGAAACATGTACTGGAAAAGCAGCCCTGCTCAGCAGGGGAAGGATTGATCAGCAGCCGGTCTGAAAGGGCGTGTAGGAGCCAGGCCTGGCCTGGGGCTTAGGGAAGCGAGGTTCCTCCCTCTATAGAGTCTACTTGGAAAATGATTACTCAAAATCACTGCCTGGCCAGTCTGGGGACACGCGGCATTTAAATTTAAAAGAGATGATATGAAAGAATAGGCAGTAAAAATAATTTAAGCATGATTAGTAATATTAATTTAACACAGCCATAAAAAGCCACAAAATCTCTCAAGCAGAGTCTCTCAGTCTCTATCCTGTCACATTTTGGGCTGGAAAACTCCTTGTTGGAGGCTCCATCTTATGCACCACACAGCATCCCTGACCTCGGCCCACTGGACACCAGTAACACACTCACATCCCAACAGCGACAATCAAAACCATCTGCAGGTTCTGCCAAGTGTCCCCCAAGGCCCTAAATCACCCTGCTTCTCCACCAGGAGAAACACTGCTCTGGAGCGGAGCTCTAGGAGGGACAGTGGGGCATCTTAGCAGACACTGCCCATCCTCTACGGGCAGTGGGCCTTGCCTGGGAGGAGGGGAGGAAGCTAAGTCTACACCCCATCCACTGAAATCAGAAAGTAGCCGAGTGGAGAGGAGAGAAAGTCTGTACCGGTGCGCCGAGATTTAGCAACTCACTCCAGGACAGTTTAGTACATGTCATTTACAGGTGACATCTTATAAGGAGAGAAAAAAACATTTGAATATGTTTAAATTTTTATGGAAACTATGAGGAGAATAAAGATGGATTTAAACTTCAAAATGTGAAAAGAAGGAAAAGAACAATAAAATTTTAATCCATAGACAGAAAAAATAAAAGACAGAGACAAACCTTGTCTAGAAGTCATAAGAACCAGTATATTAGTTCTAATACTAAACGAAAATGCCTTAAAATGTCCTACTAAAAGAAAAGTACTTCTGCTTTACTTTTTAATTTAAATTTTTGTTTGACAAATAGTTATTTTAGTTTAGATCAAATCTCCAAATCCAACTGTATGCTGTTTAAAAAGTTACTTCAAAATATTGACACAGGACAGGAAAAAGAAAAGAAAAGAAAAAACCCCAAAAGGAATTAGCAAAGCTCTATCAAAGATCTATAGTACCTATATAATAATGAGAACTCAAGGGAGGGTGGCAGTTTTACTATTGAACGAAATAGACTTGAGGGCAGAATGCATTGAATGACGTGGTTTTATACTGATAAAGGACCACAATCGCAGCAAGGAGGTGTCGCCCCCAAGCCCAGAGCCAGTCTTGAGGTTGTCTTGTGCAGGGCAGGCTCAGGGGCATGCAGTCTTAGAGAGAGAAACCCTGGAAGACCAAGCCCAGCACACGGCCTGAGCATGTGGCCAGCCAGCAGCCACACACACTCACACCACACTGCACACCACACTCAGGTGGTTGGCCCTTACCAGTGTCATCATCCTGCTTGGTTCTGCCCTCCTCCCAAGGCTCAATGGGGTCACTCAACTACCCTTCTAAACCCCAATCTTCTCACCTCCCTCTGCAAGGACAGTTGCAGCCTCCAAGGTCCCACACAACCTCAACACTACCTCTCGGCCAACCGCCAGCTTCTAATGTAAACAGCTCATTTTTTCACGTTGAACCTGATTACTTCTAATGCATAATACATCCCTGTCACTAAATTCTCTGCTCCAGATGTCAAGTCTATTAATTAATGTAGTTTATGGAATTGCAACTAAGTTCACATGCCATGGAAACATTAATACTTTAAGATGCTCATAAAAATAAATACATAAGTATAAAGGGGCCACTTTGAGTCTCACTTAACTTAAATTTAGCTTACCCTCGAGGCAAGCTGCTCCTTGGTCTGCAATGAAAAATGGTGTTTTGCAAAAGCAAATACCCTCTCTGAACCAAGGAATGGATTATTTTTAAACATGGATTAACTTCTTAGGAGCTGTCACAAATGGGCCTGGTGCTACCGGAAGTGAATTTGTTCACACTTTCAGAGTGGAAATGATGTCACACACACATGCACAAAATCCTTCCCACACATTCTCCTTCCAATTAAAAAATTATGATAAATTTAAAAATATGCACACCTAAAATCTACTCTCTTAGCACTTATCAAGGGCACCATCTATTGTTAATGGCAGTTACCACCTTGTGCATAATAGATCTGTTGAACTGATTCTTTCTGTCTAACTGAACTTTGTAACGTTTGACCAACATCTTCCCAGCCTCCTCCACCTCCCCAGTCCCTGGTCAGCACTGCGTAGTGCAAACCAATTTTGGAACATCATGCCGTAAATGATAAATACATGTACTTTTATATATCAATTAAAAATTAGCAACATAAAATCTGTCAGAAATACAGTGAGACTCATTTTCAAGGTGCCGATTTGAGGTCAGGTGTTTTCCCTCCCTACCAAAATTCTACTGAAATAACCAAAAGATGTACATTTAAGATAAAATATGCAACCGAGCTGGAAAACCCAGAAGGGCAGATGTGCCAGGCTAGGCTGGAAGAATTTCTGCAGGAGGGGGACAAAGGTGGCCAGGTAAGCATGGGCGGTGCCGTGTGAGGCAGGGGGGAGTGACAAGGGGTTCATCTAGATCTTATGTGGCAGTGTCTACCAAAGTCACTCGTGTGCTCTTTGCACTTACCATCAGTCGTTAAAAAATCGGTGAGTTTTTGCAATTTCATATATAAAGGTATCTGGGATCTGCACCTCACAATTTACACAGCTGATAAACTCACTCATGCTCTGGGTGTTGGCAGTTTTGGAGACACCAAGGTGCACACAGATGCTGTCTGGTCCTGCTTATGGGCCCTGCCCTTCCCCACTGTGTCCAGGCAGGTCTGGCTGAGCCAGCCGGCAGCCGCAGCTCCACCCATCTCCCTGACTGTGAAGTGACTGATTAGCTGTAGCAGTTGCGCGGTTGTGCAGGTTGTATGTGTGTAGTCTGGGATTAAACGAGGTAGCCTGTGCACCACATTATACACTATGTCTGCTGTGCATTAAGCTCCTGGTGACTGTCAGATGGATGCAATCATTGGAAAAGCAGGGGAGACTCTCATTTTTTTCGACAAGCTCAGTGAGGTTTAAGGAAGACTTCTAGCAACATAGTGTGAAGAATTTGCTGAGTGAAGAGGAATGCATAGAAAAGAAAACTCCGAGAGTTTCAACAATTATGTCAGCGTTTGGATCTCAAACCTCCCTCAAAGGCCCATATGTGGCCAGCCTACGGTGCTACTGAGAGGTGGAGGGACCCTTAGGAGATGGGCTTGGTGGAAGAAACTTAGGTCACTGGGAACTTACCCTTGAAGGCCATACGGGGACCTTGGCCCCTTCCTGTCTCTGTCTTTGCTTGGCTACCATGAGGCACACCAGCCTCCTCCACGATGAGCTCCTGTCATGGTTTACTGGGCTGCTACAGCCCAAAGCAACATGGCACAGTGTCCATGGACTGAAACCTCTGAAACTCGAGCCAAAATGAACATTTCCTCTTTTTAAGTTGATTGTATTTGTTATAGTATCAGAAAGCTGACTAATGCAAATCACTATTCTAAATTTAATCCAGCAATAAAATGGATATTGTTAAAATAAAATTAATGTTTGTAGTTTTCTGAGGAATCTCCACACTGATTTCCACAGTGGTTGGACCAGTCTACATTCCCACCAACAGTGGAGGAGGGTTCCTTTTTCCCCGCAGCCCCGCCAACACTTGTTATTGGTTGATTTCTTTCTTCTTTTTTTTTTTTTTTGTGGTGCCGGGGATCGAACTCAGGCCCTTGTGCTTGCAAGGCAAGCACTCTAATCACTGAGCTAAATCCCCAGCCCCATTGGTTGATTTCTTGATGAATGGCTAAAGAAGATGTGGTTCTTTTACACAATGGAGTACTACACCACCATAAAAAAGGATAAACTAGAGTCATTTGTATGTAAATGGATGTTACTTGAGAACA
>PVJO010009275.1:0-70406 GCA_004026905.1 Hystrix cristata
CTTTATGGACAATGCCAGGCACTTAGTGTTTTGTCACATCGGGCTGGGGAGTGACAGCCTGATCGCTCACATTCAGGGTCTCTTCTCTCCCTGATCAGCAGGTTGACCGCAGGCGACACCGTGGCGTCCCGTGAGTACTCCGTTTGGCAACATTTTCCCTGACGGTTTTAGTATCCTTGATGTTTGCTGCCTGAAGCAACTATTTCGTTTCAACTCTAATGAAGTGGAGATTTCCAAGTTCCTCGATTATTTTTTAAGCTGGGACTTTTCTCCATAAGGAAGACCTCTCCATCCTCAGAGTTCATTGGTTACTCTGAAATGCAGTTCTCAAAGAAAAGCAGCATATTTTCCCCTTTTCTTTACCGCTCTTTGGGGGAGAAGGGGGTAAAAAGATGTGTAATGTACATGTACCCACTCCCCACAAGGCATGTTATCATTACGTGCTATAAACAAGTACTAATAAAAAATAAAAATTGAAAAAAACGATCACATTTCAGAATAAAGAGAGGTGTCGGTTTCTTTCAGTGGTTATGCTCATTTGTTTCACCTTCTCTCAGTGTATCACCATGAGGTAAAAGATTTATTTCCTTTTCATTTGGTGTTCTACACTCAGTTGCTTCTCTTCTTCCTGCTCCTCCTCCTCCTCCTCCTCCTCCTTTGTGATAGGGATCCAATGCAGGGCACCATGCGTGCCAGGCGAGGGCTCTACTGCTGAGCTGCACCCCCAGCCTCTGCTCTTGCCCAGGAGGGACCAAGACTTGCAATCCTCTTGCCTCAGCCTCCCCAGGTGATGGGGTTACAAGCACCACCATATCCTGCTGCTTTTTTTTTTTTTTTAATGAGATTAAAAAGTCTGTTTTAGTTACTTTTCTCTCGTTGTTGGGACAGAATACTCGACACCCAAAGTTTGGGGAAGAAAGGTTTATTAGCTCACAGTCTGCAGAGGTTTCAGTCTATAGTCCGCTGGGTCCAAGGCAGGGTAACATGGCAGAGGCAGGGGGGACCGGCATCGCAGACCGGCAGCCCACAGGCAGCAAAGTAAACTGAGGAATCCAAGGAATGTATGCAAATAAGCAATGCAAACAAGCAGCTAGTTAGCTTCTTCCTGTATCTTTTATCTAGGCTACCTGTCCCTAAGGCGGGTAGCACTCCCACCTTTAAATTTAGTTCCACATCCTTGATCCCAGCAGAACCATGCCAAACCGATCAATAGATTAATTTAGTAACCACACACTCTAGATCCAGCTATCTCTTACCACATGAGGCTTTGGGGGGACATCTAGACACAAACCATAACAAAGTCCCAGACCATTTTTGTATGCTGTTGGGGAGGATTCAGGAGCAAGAGAGACTACAGTGTTGTAGAGTCCAGAGTTTAGGGGTAGACTAGCAGGTGACAGGAGCAGGGACAGGATGGGAAGGTGGGAGATGTGTGTGCTTGATGTATTTGGGGTAGATGTTGTCATGTTCCTATAGCCTCTGAGCAGAAATCCTGCAGCCAAAACATTCCAGGAGCTACAGTCCAAATAAAAGCGTCTAAGTTATTGCCTGAGTCTGGATTTCATGGTGCCTTATATGTAGGGCTTAGGCAGAGAAAGCAAATGTTGCCAGATGACATCCCTAAACACAAACATCAGCAGTGACTTGTCCTTCATCTTGATAGTAGTCCCTTGTTGTCTTTAATGTGAGCTATAGTCCTGGATTTGGAAAGTACTCTGTGTCGTATTTTAACTGGAGAAACAATACTAGATTCATCTCACTGAATTTTCCATCTTTCCAAGGTCTTGGCACCCAAAGTTATGGCTGCATCAACAGCTCACTCTTGGCTTCAAAACAAGTGTTTTTTTTATATTTTGTATAGTAGTTCTGGCAGAACGAAGGCAGGAATGGAGTACTCTCTCCCCTACTCTTAATCCTATCACAATAGGAGAGGAGCTAGTTTGAAAAGTGAACTATGGGAAAGTGAAATTTCTGTGGAATGGGCAAGGAAAGTGCTTAATGGTTATGGAGGATAAATGTAATAGCTAGTTCCCCAATTTTGCTTAGAACTCTCCATAAGAAGCCAAAAGGCAGTGGATCAGTTCTCCCAAAGGGTATGTGGGTAGGCTTATTAAGGGTTCATCTTCAAATCTAATCATAATTCTTTTATCCATGTACAATTATTTTAAGAGTTCTGCAAAAAAAAAGTGCAAACTAGACTTTTGGGTGTCAGATAGATTGATCACAAACTTGATTGTACCATTTGGCTTTAAAGGTTACTGACTTGATTTTTTTGTATGCATTGCATGAAAATTTCTAATCAATACAGCAGATTATATTGTAAATTTTTTATTTGTTTATTATCTCTGTCCCTTTCCTAAATACACCTCCAAGAGCAGGATATTTCTGTTTAGTTTACAAATTTGTTCTTATCACGTGGAACAAGTACAGCATAGTGGTACTCAGTAAGAATTTATGTAAATTCTGTCTCTCTCCACTAATGGAGCTGACATTCTGGGCCCCATGCAATCAATAATTAATGTTACTTGTGTGCTTGATTTGTACAGTACACTGTGCTATGTGTGGAAAAGTTGTGTCCTTTGTTGATCTAATCTCCTGTCCTCCATGATCAATGTTCATATAACCATCCTTAAATATGATGTGGTACTGCTGTTCTTAACAATCACTTAATATATTGATGAAGCCTCCCTCTGAGCACTCTCTTTCATTCACCCCAACCATAGGAGCTGTGGGAAGAAAGCCCCTGAGGGGCCATAGTTCAATACTAAGACCTTAGCTCCTTAGACTTCTTGTCCATGAGAAATCCAAGCATAGGATTCACTTTCTGTCTTCATCTCAATCTGTGTCTCTTTGTTTCTCTGTTTTCTTTCTTTCTCTCACTTCTGACTTTACAATGGATACTTAGTCATTTATGTGGTGATAGGCCTTACTAGTATAAAGTCATCAAAAGTTAAGGGTATCATTTCTGCCATGCTAACAGATCCCCAAGAAATTATACAGAAAATAATTGACTTTGCAGAAGTAGCATTTCCTCGAAAAAGTGAATGGAATATATACGTACACAGAGAAGCTGAAATCATCAAGTTTTTGGACGCAAAGGCAAGAAGGGGAGTAAAGAGTCTACACAAATTTTTGACAAGTAAATGCTGATAGCTTTCATGCCCCACCTTCCACCCCTTTTCTCTTCTGCCCCACATCTTGGTTAGTTGATTAAAAGCCCAGGTGATCTCACCTTTGACGTTGGTGGAAAGTTCAAACCGTTCAAGTCCCTGCCTAACAGTCCTCACCTGAGGCCTGTTCTTCCCCTTGATAAACTCCCCAACCAATTGCCCGTCTGCTACCTCAAGTCATTTTGGAACTGCTTGACAGCCTACCCTATATTGTCATAACTTCTTGGTAAGTCTGAGGTTCCCTGTGTCAGCATTGGAACCTAATTTTGGATAGGGGTTCCATTTTCTTTCAGTAAGATGATGAGAGAGAGAGAGGGAGAAAGGAGAGACAAATTGAGATTCACATGACATTTTACATTTTAGCCACTCTAGGAATGGATCTGCTTTATGTCTTGTCCATAGATGCTTGCACAATTGCTTCTCTTATCCTTGTTCTAAACATTTTTAACCTTGATTGTCTTTAATCAGTTTTTGTTCTTGGCAAGAAATGATTCCTGATTGTGACATCTGATAGCTGATCATCCCTTCTCTACCATAACCCACATACGGACCTGGTAAAATATTGATGCTTTCTTCCAAAGCTCATAATTTACCTTTGCTATTTTGACTTTACTGAATTTTGGTGCTGATATATCCAAAAAAGTGATTTTTTTCAAACCAAAAGTACCTGTTAGTTTGGGTTATATAAAAATAATAATTGCCCAGAACACAGATTGAGCTAAGTCACAGGAAATATCTGACTCATAAGTTCCCAGAGCAAAGAATGTGAAAAATGGTGTCTATGTCACTGGGACAGAAATGGTGCTACCTTCCCCTGGGGAAAACATAGTAAAGTCATTTCTTGTAGCTGACAGGATGGCTGTTAATTTTGTCTCCAATTTCCAGCAAAGTACAGGAAGATGTATGAGGATGAGTTATTGATTTTCACTTGCATTCTGATTGCAGCAGGCTTTCAGCTTATTTCCAAGTAACTCTTTTCATCTTCATGGCAAAAAATACAAATGCCAGTTTATCTTTATCTCTGAGTTAGTACCTTCCTGATAAATTGCACCTGTAAAACAGCTAACCATTTCCCAATTAGAATGAGCAAATAAATAGCTACAGTTGAGCAAATTATGCTAACCCATCCAAATTTAGAAATAGCAACTTTCAGTTAAAAAAAAATCCCTCAAAAAAAAAATCTCATGGACAGTGAACATGGATTATGAAAGGTTTTAAGTATGATAAATCTCGTAAGCTTGAGAAAAATTCTTTCTGTGCAAAAAAATTCTTCCTGTGGAAAATATTGCTTTCAGTGACTGAGAAATATGTTCAGTCCCTCCAACTCAGTTTCCCACATTATAAGATCTGAGGTTTAATTGCATGAACCCTCTGAGCTTCTGTGACCCATCCCCCACTACATCCCACAGGACGAAAGGCGACATCTCACAGTGTTCCCAAACTAAGCTGCACTACTCTAAAAGCACTTACCCTACATACCGTTTTGTTTGCTGTGTCCTCTGTAGGGCTGAAGAGCTCTTGTCCTTTTTTCCATTTGCTTAGGAGACAATGCTTTCAAAGGACAACTCGAGTAGCTATTGGTCACAGAGTAGGCCCCCACTGCTCAGCAGCTGTTTGAAACCTTCTGGTCCCAACCTACATGAGGATTTGATCTTTCAGGATTTTATTTGACAGACTCACAGCTTCAGAACTAAGCACTGTCTAAAATAGGTACATTTTACCAGAAGTTCTAATAATTCAAACACCATTTCAGTATGGTCTTCATATAAAAAGCTATGCTTTCTTCCCTATCAAGCTGAGAAGTGAAGCTGACCAAATTTAACATTCACATACAAAAAGTCTGATGTCTGAGAGCTCATTTTTAACATCGATTCCAGTGTCTGTTTCTTTGGTTGAGAAATTTCTGGGGAGAAAATTTTCATTATTTGCAGACAGTGCTCATTAAAAATTTATCTTCTTAAAACCTGAAACTTGCTGGTAAATAATCATGCAGACATATTCACAGTGTTCTAATGGTGTAATGGTGGTGTGTGAATTATTCATGCATTTAATATTGTGTTAAAAGGCAAAACTTTTCAAAATAATTAGTTACATTAACTTAAGTGATGTATAGTATAAAAAAGTGTAATTGTGACATCAAATGCATAAAAGTGAGGATTAAAAGTCATCAGTGCATTTAAAAGTCATAAGGGGAATAAAATCAATGTATTAAAAGTCATAAGTTGAATAAAAGTCATCAGTTATTTGTGTGATCACAGTTAAATTAGTATCAGGTTAAGTAGACTGGTATAACTATAAGGTGTCATGTAAGCCTCATGATAACCCAAAGCAAAAAATATATATAACAGATATATGAATGATCAAAAAATAAGGGGTCAAATACAGTTAAAATAATCTAATCACAAATGAAGACAGCAAGAGATAAAGGAACAAAGGATCTACAAAGCACTAAAGAAAATAGCAATCTTCATTTAACAATTGCCTTTGGATGTAAATGAATTAAATATTCTAATCAAAAGTCACAGATGGCTGAATGTATTAAAAAAAAAACCCAAGACTCAACTGTATGCTGCATAGAAGAGACTCACTTCCCTTCTAAGGACAGACAGAAACGTTAAAGGATGGAGAAACATACTTCATGTGTATTACCATCTTTTGCATCACTTAGATCCAATTACTGGCATCCCCAACTTAAAGGAGAAGCTCAGTCTGGCTTGTGTATTCTGGGGGTTCAGTCCATGGCAAGCTGGCTTCAAGGCAGAAACATTGTGGCAGAAGAGCTTGGTGGAGCAAAGATGTTCAGTTCATGGTGACAAGGAAGCAGAAAAGGAGAATAGTGCCAGAGAGGAAGGGGTTAGAGAGCAAGGCCGTGCTTCTATGCCTTACCCAGTCACACTCAGAAGTGTGATTTACTAATTCCCGAAGTGGCTCCTAAACCAATCAAGTTCATGTAATTAAGCTTAACATCTATACCATGGAAATAAAAACCAAAAGAAAGCAGGGCAGCTATATTCCAGGTAGACTTTGAGTTAAAAACTGTAACAAGAGGCAAAAGATGACATTACATGATTAATCAAGAAGTTGTAACACTTGTAAATATATATGCATCCGACTTTGGCACACCTAACATATAAAGCAAATGTTAATATACCTGGGGAAAGAAAGAGAGATTTTAAGTATATGGTTTCAACACCCTACTTCCAGCAATCGACAGAAGCATCCAGGTAGACTAAATAGTGGACTCAAACTCTTTCTTTATATGAATGGATTTAACACACATGTACAGAATATTCTATTCAGTAGCAGAAGTACACATTTTTCTCAAGTGTATGTGAAACATTCTCCAGGATAGGTCATATGCCAGGACACAAAATAAGTCTGAATAAATTTAAAAAGACTCAAATTATTTCAAGTACTTTTTCTAACCACAATTTTATAAAACTAGAAATAAGTAACAGGACGAATTTCAAAAACTTTACAAAGACGTGGAAATTGAACATGTTCCAAAACTAAGAAATACCTTACAATAAACAAAAATGGATACACAATATGCCAAAACCTATGGTTTACAGAGAAAGTAGTCTTAAGAGGGAAGTTTACGACAATAAAAAACCTACTTCAAAAAGAAGGAAACTCTCAAACAACATTATGACCCAAAGAACTAGAAAAAGAAAAACTAACAGTTTAAAATTAGAAGGAAGCAATTAACAAAGATCGTAACAGAAATAAACAAGAGTCTAGAAAGGCAATAGAAAAGATGAAAACCTGAATCATTTTGCAAAAGAATAAATAGCCAACATTTAGCAGCCATAACAAATAAAACGAGAGAAGACTTGAGTAAGTAAAATCAAAATTAAAGGAAGAGACATTAAAACAAATACTGTAAAAATAAAAAGGATAATGTGAAACTATTATAAACAAATAGATGCCAAAAAAATTGGATAGTCTAGAATAAATCAGGAAGTTCACAAACACACTAAACTGAATATTTGTTCAAGATTAAAAAAAAAAACCTCAACAAATTGGACATAGAATTTAAATCAACACCATAAAGGTTACATTCTGCATGATCATAGTTAACATCATACTCAACAGTGAAAAATCTAAAGCTTTTCTACTAAGATCAGTAATAGGAGAAAAATGTCCACTCTTGGCAATTTTATTTATCATGTACTGGACCTAATGTAGTGAGAACAATTATATGAGAGAAAAATAAAGGCATCCAAACATGAAGAAGTTAAAACACTCTTGTGTGCAGATGACATATTCTCATACATAAAGCCCAAAGACTACAACAAGTGTTGTTAACCTGAGAAGTTAATTCAATAAAGTTTCAGAATATAGAATCCCATACAAAAGTCAGTAGCATTTCTATACAAAAAATAATCTCAGCAAACAATCCAATTTACAGTAGTTACAAAAATAATTAGAAAAATATAATCAAGAAAGTAAAAGATCTGGACGCTGAAAACTAGAAAGTATTGATGAAATAATTTGAAGAAGACACTAGTAAGTAGGAAGATATCTTAAATTTCCAGGTTGGAAGAATTAATATTATTAAGGTGTTCACATTAAGTATTCACTAGATCTGGCACCTCAAGACTCCTGGATCTTCCCCATAGTCAAACTGTCCATGAAAAGTAAACATTTTGAATTGGTTTGGGACATCCAGGCCACCATGACAATTCAACCAAAGGCAAAAGAGATGATGTCCAGAACTACTTCAGAAAGTAGCAAGAATTAGGGTATAAGGGTGTTCAAAGCAGGGGAGGGCGTGTTGAGAGGGATTAATGGAGTGTGTCTTTTACGTTGATAAATTATTTAAATTTAAACATGCACTATATTTTTAGCATGTATATATTTGGTACATACACTGATTTTGCATATATTCCCCTAGGTGTCAAAAAACATAGAAACTACATATTTTTCAAAGTTCAGAGATAAAATTAAGAAAAAAAAAGCTTCTATCTCTGGAGATTTCAAGGACAGGATAAATGAATTGAAAGCCAGAATTTTTATGAATATTATCAGCCCAAGACAAATTTTTCCATGTTGTTGAACTGCCACGATTTGACTCAGAGTGTCTAAAGTGGTCTTTAATTCATTTTTTATGTTTTTTTCATTCTCACCTCCCAGTAAGAGCACAGCTACAAAGCTGCTAGGAACTGGGAGGAGAAAGGGGGATCCGAAGCAGAGGAATTATTTGTATTATTTTATTTTATAGAACAGGATGATGAAGTTTAGGAAAGAAGTTCTTGTTTTCTGGGCTAACCTACTGTAGATGTTAGTGGCTCCCTCAACCATATGATTGTGGAGCCATGAAGAGGTCTCCGTTCCCTGCCTCTAAATGTATCCTCCATTCATTAATTCAAAGAACACATAAAGCAGGGTTAATTTTGGCCAAAGGCTGTAACTTGTATGAGACAAAGATGGAAAAAGAAATCTCCAACTTTAGGTACTTTACAGACTAGTGGAACATACAAAAAAAAAAAAAAGAGGGATATTTGTGACATAAAGTAATAACCATGTTGGTAAGAAAAACAGAAAGAGTATGAAGCATAAGACAGAAACATTTATCTAATATTTAGAGTCAAGGAAAGTGTCCTGAATTCATAGTGACGGCTGATCTGACAGTCCTGCAGAAGTCAGATACCAGAAAGGAAGATGGAGAAGAGAAAGAACAGCAAGTATATGGTGGACTGAAGGAAGAGTGTGTAGGCAGATAGATCATCACTTATCCTGATTTAGTTGGCTTTGGACAATCAGTTATCTTCTTAAATTCTTAAGTTTCTTCATCTGGAGAAAAAATGTGGATAATAATACTCATATCTCATTATTACTAGAAAGTAAGTGAGACACTGTGTGTAAAGAGTAGCCATAATTACTTGTTGGTAGAAACCCAACATTAACCAGTATAAGGGTTAATGGACAATATCCTGAAATGTGGTTGGGCTAGATTATGCAATAAGACCTTATGAACTTTGGGGATGTGGCTGAGATTCAGGGCCAATGAAAATCAGAGAGTCAAATACTATCAAGATGCTACTGCTTATCATACCAATTTCCATACGGTTGTAAATGTTATTCTCTCTTGTTGGACACCAGCTTTTTATTCACAGTAGATGATCTTGGCCACCCAAGAATATGACTTCTGAGAATTAGATCTTCGACCAGTAGTCATTCAGAGTGTTTGTCTTATTCAGTTCTAGTTCCAAAAGTTTCAGGAAAGTACCAGCCTGACGATCACACTATACCCTTAACTGTGGCCAGATGGTAAAGTCATGATGTATTCATTTGGTGGCTTCTGGAACAATTTCGGTGGTAGAGGTAGGATTTCTAGGAGAGGAAGACTGTTGGAGAGGCAACCCAGCTCATGGTTCTTTATAATGTTAGTTAAAATTACCTACCATTAATGCTATTACACATCATGCACAAAGCTTTAGGTGCAATATCTAATTAAATGTTAACAGTGGAGGAGTTACTATAATTATTTCTATATCACAGGTGAAGAAATTCAGCTGTGGAAAAGGTGTTACTTGCTTGAGCATCATACACTTAGGAAAATGAGAAGTCAAGATACCAGAATCTTGCCTACTTGGAATCTGAGGTCTTGACTATTCTGAGTAACAAATTTCATTAATATCTTTTATAGACCAGGCTCCTCCTTCCAGTTCCTGAATGTAAGAATTCTAAACCCTGGTGAGTCTGGGAGCAGTGCGTCCCCCTCTCTAGAGCTCAAACTAGACATGGGTTGCAAGCCGTTCTCACCCGAACATGGAAGCCAGAGCTGGACTCAAAGCCAGGAATGCTTTAGAAGTTGTAGGTCACATAACTTTGATGTTATTCTGTTTCCCACGTCTGTGTAATCTTCCTCTTTCCAACAGAGTATGAAATATTGCACCTTTAAAGCTAAAAAGTGACTTTCACAAACGGATGCTGCGTGTTGGTAACCTTTGGTGGTATTCATCTTCGCTTAAACCTACAGATCTGTGCAGAAATTAAAGAGAAAGTATTCTGTGATTCTAAAAATGGACGTGGGGAGGTTCTGGTAGCGTTTTAAAAAGACAGACACATCCAGTGCCTGTAAATTAGTCAGAGATTAAACAACGGACCATGTCTGAGTCGAGTCAAGGCTTTCAAACATTGCACAATAATTGATCGTAGTGCCCAGTAAGGTTTTTTGATGTTCCAATTTAATCAAATATGCAAAATGTGTGTGTGTGTGTGTTGTAGTCTTGTTTTGTTTGTTTGTTTTTGAGACAGAGTCTCACTATGTAGTCCAAGATGGCCTTGAACGCACTATGTAGACCAGGCTGGCCTTGAACTTCCAGTGATCCTCCTGCCTCAGTCTTCCCAGTACCAGGATTACAGGCATGTGCCACCACACCCGGCTTGTACTCTTGATAAAGTGAAGGATAGATGCACCTACAACTTTCCTTAGAAGGAAGGGAGGATATGTATGACTATACTTTCCTGCATATATATTAACTTATGCATTAGTTTATTCCTTCATTGATTCAGCAAATAATTATTGAGATCGAGAGAAATGTGATTGAGGAGGGGACACAATACAAGTGTGGCTTAACTTCTATTTGTAATATTGCAAAATTCTCAAGTCAATATGATAAAATATCAAGATTTGTTTCAAACTAAGCCAAGTATTTTGAATATAATACAGAACATTTGTTTGGGAATGAACAGAAAACTTAATGTGCTGCCATTTCTCAAAGCACTAAAACCACTCTGTTTTGTTTCCAAGTCATTTTTTTTTTTTAAGAAAACGTGGCTTTTTGTGCTCAACCACAACTGATTTTGCCCTTTGATTACATGGTATAACTTTCTGTAGGGAAAGGCAGTTCCCTCTGCAGCTGGAAAATAGAAGGGTATATACACTCACCTCTTAGAAACTCCTCCCTTCAAGCAAAAGTAGAGAAGCCTCCCATTTGAAATGTTACTTAGAATACATTCCACAGAGAGCTTCTACTTTGACAAAAAATTTATCCTAGAAGTTTATGTTGCCCCATCCTGAGCTCCAAGACATGGGACCAATCACTCTTCTAAATCTCATTTCCTTCACAATTAGATTGGGAAAAATAAAAACAATAATATTCTGATCAAGGTTATTACAAGAAGAAATAGACTTACCATGACACTGATGGAGGTTAAATTTGCGTGCTTCATTAGGTTTGCTCCAATGTCAATATCCAATTTTGTACTTTTATTCTTTTTCTTAAGCAGGGTTGGCCTAATTAGTTTTAAGCCTTACAATATCTGGATCTATTTCTGTGTACTCAGCTTTTAAAAAATATTGCACAAATAAATGAAGTCACTCCAGTTTTTCTTTCTGTGTCTGGCTTATTTCCCTTTGTGCAATGTTGTCCTGTTTCATACACATTGTTACAAATGTTAGGATATCTTTCCCTTTTAAATGTTAAATAATATTAAATCAACTGCTTACAAATATTAAATAATATCTACAAAATACCTTCACAGCAATATTCAGATTAGTGTTCAACCAAATAATTGGGCACTATAGACTTAATGATTTGACATAAAATTATCCCACACAGAGGAAGTGCCCAACAAAACAAAGCTGAATATTGTGCAAAAGCTTAATTATTTTCTTACCCTTTTGCCTTGTTATAACCATAGTTTCTAGAGCAACCCCAAGAACTTGAAAAGTTAGCAAAAAATTCTTGCAAAAATGAATATTTTAAGAAATGCAAGCATGGATGAGTTAATTCAAATATAATGAAATCAGTAGCAAACAACTGGTAAAAGAATCCCACGAAATGGCAGTCATAGTTCAGGGCATAAGTTTGACCAGATGGCATGTTACTGAAATGAAATGGAGTCTGACAGGCACCTTGTGTTTTTGTCTTGGTCCGCGAGTCTGAGTCTCAACATACTGTCATGAAGTAAAGTTTAGAGTCTTGCGAATGAGGGATTAGTGCTATGCGCTCTTTATAGTTATTTTATTTGCTGTGATGGTTAAATTTAACTGTGTCAACTTGATTGGCCTGGGAGTCCTTGAAGGAATTAGAAAAGCATTCTTCTGGGTGTCTGGGTGGGTCCTGAAGACATGGCCTTGCTGCATCGTTTTGGTGGCATTTTAGGAATCTCAGGGCTTTAAGAAGAACAAAACCAAGAACACTGGAGATATCTACAGCAGTACAGCAACCTGCTAGGATGTGGGAATGCGGGTGCACTTGGGGGAGATGCATTACAGGGCTGCAGCCAATCAGCAGCAAGGAGAACTGAATAACACTCTTGGATTGGCTACTTGCAACCCCCTGACACACACAAATTGTGGAGGATATTTGCAGTTTCCGTGAAATTGGGTGGGTTTCTGTGACCAATTATTAGTTAGGGTCAAAGGAAAAATCCACAGATGACTGAGGCCACACACACTCTGAACTGCAGCGTCATAGGAGTATACTGTATACCTACATAACTAATATTCTACGATCATTGATAAAATGGATGGACTTAGTTTAGGACTCTAATGGTTACAATCTTTCTCATCTGAATTGTTCACAGTGTAAGGCGGTGTTTAGTCAGATATCTTTTTATTTCTCATTATTTTCTCTGTTCCAAAAGTCGGTCCAATGTTCACCTTATTCGCAGTCTCATCAACCTCTTATTTTAGAGTGCTCATTCTTATAAGAGATCCACAGAGTAGGAGGTGTCAGACAGAAGAATTATGTACTAAAATTAAATTAACGTTTTTGTTTTAATTCAGGCAGGCTTGTCTGTGGTGAAATAAGACAAAATAGATGAAAACAACCCCCTTTCCTTTCCTTCCACCATCCTACTGCAGTCTTTGCTGACACCAGGAATTAAATTATTCTGCTTTCTCGTGTCCTTAATAAATCAAGCTCCTCTGAGGTCAAAGATGAAAAGTGCTGTTTGCATCTCAGAGGCAATCTCTAATCGGTCTCTCGCTTCAGAATGGTTCTTCCTGGGAACATGCGTATCTTTATCAATATGCCAACAGCATTTGTTCCTTCCTTCTCACGAGTGTTTTGTATGTCTGACTTATAATTTGGGCACACCAGACACACCGTCACCCAAAATGCTTTGGAGTGAAGTCCCAGTAATGACTGCAGCTAAGGCAAAGGCTGTAGTACCTGGCTAGTGCAGTCAGCGTGAGCTGGGCAGGGCTGGACCGTGCAAACCAGGAGCGGAGAATCCAGGAGCAGAAGGCGCATACTGTCTGACATCTCTGGAAAAGGAGAAACACATTGGACTTATCAAATAATCATAAATTCTTTCGGAGTGGATCTAAATTTTAAAACAATTTGGCCTTCTCCCTCCTTTTATAAATGAAACAATGAATAGGTTTGTATCATCGCATGTTCCTGAAACATTGACTTACTAAATACTAATTGGTCACACTGCATGTACCTGACCTATACCAGTGAAGGCACAGTGAACCAGAAAGTGAAGACCCGGATCATGGAGCAAATGGGCTTTTATTTGTGGCAACAGATTTTAAACCTACAAGTTAAGACTTTCAATTGCACAAGCCAGAGTTACATTAATTACTATGATGGAAAAATTCAGAGGAATCTATGATTATGTAACAAGGGACCTCGTTTTTGAGGGCAGCAAAAAGTCTTGGCCTCCCCAAGGAGTGGCTCTTAGTATAAAACTGGAAGGATTAGTAGGGGTTATTAAGGAGAAATCTCCTTGTGCCTCAATTTCTCATGTGTAATATGAAGGAATTGGACAAAATTTCCTTCTAGCTCTAAAATTAAATCATTCGCCAAATTTAGAGATAGGGGATTTAAGTTGGACTGGAAAACAGATGTGGCCATTATTCAGGAAGTTGCTGGTTTTTACATTCATGTGGATTGTTTATTATATAGTTCAGTAAGAAAAGATACTTAAAACTGATATTTGGGCACCTGATCTTTTTTCAATATGTTCAATTTAAATCCTCTACCTTGGGCTGAGGTCCCATGAGATTTTCAGGGTACGTTTTAATCAAAATCTTAAGCATAAACTACATAATGGCTCCAGATTTCTCTTTTGATATACATAGAGGGACTAAGGGGGTTATTTCCTTTCCATATACAGTCATTTTGTAATGGAATACATGTTTCAAATTAGGCATCAATTCTATGAATGAGTGAAGGGTGAATGCTCTATGTCAACGTTTAAAAGACTTTTTGAAATGAGAAATACACATAATATGTATTTATGCTAAACTCTAAATTCATTCTTTTTGGAAATATTAACATCTTGATTCTCATCTGAGTAAAGCCATCTAATTTTAATTTGAAATTCATTTTAAGCAAAAGGTAAGGCAATAGTTGTTTTATACTTGTTTTACTCGGAGGCTCTGCATTCAGTGATTCGGAAACCAGGCAAGAGTGGAAATTGAGAAGGTTTTGGGCTAGGCTGGAGTGGGCTGCTTTCAAAAGTGAGAAATGATTTTTTGAGTTAACAGTGGCTTGAATCTTAAACTTTCTTCCACATATACCTCTTGACATTTGAAACTTTCTACAACTTCTCTTATAAAAAGAATTACTGAGGAGCAAGCATGGAAGAAAACTGAGAAATGGAAATTCACGCTGGATTTGAATGCCTGGCTCTCCTTACCCCCGACACCATAACATCTGTGGTTATGATTTTATGACAGACATGCAATCATCATGTTTTCTGTAAAGTATATCTAGTTCACATGACATAATTCAATATATAAATATTTCGTGACATTACAAACACATACACATGTAAGAATTCCAGGGGTTCCTTATAATAAAGCAGAAAAGAAACATCCGTTTAGCATTTTTAAAGATCTTTTTAATTCTGTTATAATTCTTCATAGAGTTAATCTGGATTCTAACTTTTCAAGCAATAGCAGTTATTATAGAAATTTTGCAAATAGTGATTTTTATTACACAAACTATAACTTCGGTGCCCACACACACTCAAAAATATTCAGATTGAGATTACAATTCAAGAAATACGGAGGTCACGGTTTTCCATATGAAAAGTATGCTCTTAATTTCATTCGAAGCTGGTCAGGAATCAACTGTTTTCTTATTATAAGAGACTGGCCATATATTTGCGATAGCAAGAGGAATAAAAAGCATGTTAAAACTTTGCCTCTTTAATCCTTGTACCTCATCACACTCCCCGGAAAATGTTCGAGAAGGACCCAAACGAGTAGATCCCACTAGGATCTGAGAGTAGTGTTCCCACCACAGGCAATAGGGAATTCCAAAAGTGAAGAAGACTAAAGCCCACACCCTTCCCAATTACTGACGTCCTAAATACCAGGCACACGGTCAAAAGAGTTATGAAAGATGATGGTGCAAAATGTGACAACGAGTCAAAATACCAAACTGAGAATTGGGGCTTACATAATAAAAAGATAGCAAATAAATTGGGAATGCATTTGTACAAGTGCAGAAGCTCCTTGGCTTAGCGTCCAAGTATGAGTCTTATCCTAGAATGACCTTAATATTGATAACAAGCTCGCAAAGGGCGGCACTGCAGGGCGGCTGTGTCACAGATAAAGAAGTTCAGAAAATTACTGAATAAAAACTCTGCAGTGTCTTCCAAAATAGTATTTTCCTCTAGGTTTAGAACCACTGTTAAATCAATATTTGGAATAATGTCAGTAGCACCGCTATATAATAAGCTTCCTGGTGCTTGACATGCTGCTAAGACTTCTTTATTAAATGATACTGAAGAATCACAGTGATAGCTGATAAGGGCCTATAATATTCTCAGCTCTCGTAATATCCGATATTATTCCGTCAAAGAGAAAGTAACTTACATTTAATAGTGTTTTGTATATTTCATAGTGTTATGGTTCTTTGATAACATTTATGGCATACTCTCTTACATAGATGATTTGTTTGAGCAGAATATCTTGCCATAAGCTAATATGAGTTCATTAGAATTTAGGCAAAAAAATAGTTTTCTGAACTACAGAGTCCTTAATTATATAATTCATCAACGGGAATTTATTGGGTGCTTAACATGTTCCAGGTAACAGACAGAGACTGGAATTTAAAGACAAATAGAGATCATTTCATGCAATTTGCTCCCGAGTAACCTAGGTGTAATACAGACTAAGTTGTCCTTTGGTGGAGTATACATAGGATAGTTTGGAAGTGTGTAGAAGGGCATGGGGGGTATTGGTTCCATCCCCCGGAAGGGTCTTTCCAAAGAATCTCATGAACACATTTTCATGGAATCACCGAGCAAAAATCGAGTTATTTGGCAAAGGATGTTTTGAGTAGAGGTAAAAGCATGTGCAACTTCACATAGACATAGCATGTAAATAGCTCGTGGTATGTGGTAATATGTGGTAGCAGTTAAAAGAGAGAAAGCTGAGAGGTAAGCGAGACAAAGATTAAATAAATCTAGCATTTCAAAAAGTATTTTCTATACATGTGTATTTGTGAAGAAGTAAAAAACGCATCTCATCATGCTTAACTGAAAAATTAATATTTGACTAATAGAAATGTATGGATATTGTTATCTGGCTCTTCTTGCCCTGAGCAAGCACAGATAAAAGCATCACCTTCAGTTTTAAGAATGTACTGAATTATGAGCCAAAACAAACCTCTCTTTTCTTAAATTTGAATTTCATCTCCTCCACTTCTTGGCTATGTAACCTTGAGAAATACAACTGAAGGTTGTTACTAATTACAAATAAAACAGCATATAGAAAGTTTATACCTCGGGGTTTAAAATGTGCTTCAGTAGTTAATTATGTATTTTTCATATGTGTATCCTTCATCCCCAAACACTACATTTTTATTTAGAAATAACTAGGTGAGAACAAACTTATTTTCAGGAGGAGAATAATAAGCTTTACATTAGGTTTGTGAATTGAGATTAATTTTGATTTAGTACTGGTGACAAAAAAGTTACTTCCCTTTTGGGACTGGCACAACCCACTTCTTTATGTCTCTCTCCAACATTCCCACAATCCAGTGTCTTCGTGCCCATCTTAACATCTGAAATCATCTCCTATGTGGTGCATTACTTTTCTCTATCCATGAAAATAGCACTAAATTTGCCGAACTTATTTAACCTCCATCAAACCTGGTTCTCCATGATTCTTTTCAGGTATATTTAATGTGGAAGATACTTGAGAATATGTAATCCACATTCTTGACAACTGCATTTTGACAGGAGCATTATACCAGTTGGATTATGTTTTGGGGAGACGATTGGATTATGGGGCTCATAGCTAAGAGCTATTAGAAAGTGGGGTCTGAAAGAAGAGGTGGTCCACTGGAGATAACACCTGCAAGGGTTTATCTCCACCTCTGGCTCCTCCCTAAGACATTTTCTGCTTCCTGTCTACCATGTCGTGAGCAGACATCCTCCGCCATGCCCCTTTTCTACGCCTGCCTGCCTTGAAGCCAGACTACTATGGACTAAAACACGAGCCGAAACAAACCTCTTCTTTCTTAAATTGTGGGTGTTGGGTACTTTGACTAAGCAAGGAAAGAAGTAACCACGATATTTTCCAAACAGTGGAAACCAGCTCTGTCTGATTTTGTATATGATTGTATGTGGGAGAATTTCTTGGGACCTAAGTACCAAAATTTTTACCCATATAAGTGTACAAGTGTACTACATGTTCATGGATCTGTGCAACTATCACCACGATCAATTTTAGAATTGGACTAACTTTCTTAAAAAGGATAAGATATCAGAAGGCCTTGGTAATGTGAAGAAATGATGAAAAGGCCAAAGAGCCAGGTTGAGAACCAGGGCAGGTCCAAAGCATCTCTGCCATGTCAAAAAAAAAAAAAATAGCACCATAGGTAAGTGAGCCTGCTCGAGCTATACTGCTGCAATGGAAGAGTTTCTTAGATTTTTGTTATCTCTTTAAGATACTGGAAGAAAATGTCTAGTTAGTCCTTATATCCTAAAGTTGCAGGGATAAGAAGTGAGATGAGGATTAATTTTAGCATCCTTTATAGACTATGCACAACATCAGTGAAAGTTACTTCACTAGTAGCCAATTAGGATGCCATCAGTGCAAGAGTCTAGGAACTGAGATTCAAATGACAAACGCTGACTACCAAGACTTGGATACTCATCAAAAGCCAACAACAAACAAAAACAAAATAAAGGCATAATTTCAGAGGAAGAGGGATGCTGGTCTTGAGGGGGACTGAGGGATTTTAGACACATCATCATACTGGAAGCATATTGATTCCTTGGCTTCTAAGTCAGACCAGCTGCTCTGAGGGTCAAGTTCCTCATAGAATCGTGATAGCATCACAAACTTGGGCCAATGTGAAATCTCCCTTTCAAATTTTCATTCTGAGCCCTGTTGAAATGATTATCTGTGTGGGTAAGTAAACTGCCACCCACCCAGTTAGCAAGTCTGCTTCACATTTCAAAGAGCCGAGAGGGGTAAGAATCCCAAAGATCCCCTCTCATCACCAGAGATTTTCAACCACCCTTTTCGGTTATTGCAAAATAATCCAACTGGCATCATGTATAACTGAGATCCTTTCAACTTATATCCTATGATTTCTTCACCTTTTGGTGAGTTACATGTACAGAGAAAACTCCACAAGGAGTCACTAGATAACTATGAGAATTTTGCAAACTTCATAAAAAAGAAAAGAAAAAGAAAAAAAAAGAAACCCCTCAAGCGTATCATAGCAGTACAGCCTGAAAAAAATTTTCAGTAATGGTCAAATGAGCCTTTACATAGCCAAATCCCAATTTCTATAGTTAGAGTGCAGGAAGTACGTTGGGGTAAATTTATTCTTATTTCCTTCCAAACGAGCAGACATGGGGCTTCTGGAATTTTGATCCTTTTCTTGAAAGCATTTGTTTTGGCATCTGCAAGGATACTCTAGATTCCCTTAGAAATTTAGGCACAAATAGACACAAAAGTCCAAAGCAAAGTTTAAATCAGATTTTACAAAGTGAACTAACAGCATGTTTATTTTCATCTTATGCATTTATTTATTTCCATGTTTTTTTCCAAATAACATTTGAGGTAGTTTAACATAAATGCAGGCACAACACTAAGATGATAGAAATAATGATGAAAATAGAAACCCACCTTTATGGTAAGTGTGCATTACCTATCCATTTTGTTGCATAACTATCAATTACATTTCACTGTTTAGTCAGTCCTGATATTGGTCTGACTGAAATAAGAATAATCTGCTACTGTTCAAAAACACTGACGTGGGTAGACCATGAGTTCCAGGCCTGTGTTGGTGAAATTTGTGAGGTTAAAGTGCAAACTGTTCCAGGCACATGGCTCTGAAGGTGTTTTCCGGCTGCTAACTACAAAGCCCCACCAAGGTGTGCCCTTGTTTGACCACCTTCCGAGGCCTAAATCCTTTGCCAAATCTAATCATCCTCCATCAACCCATGTGAGGTTTTCTTTCCCTATTTGTAGAATAGCTGGCAAATTATCAAAATTAATTCCTGAAGATATTTTTTAGATCCTGTTAACAGTCTCCCTTCCCTCCCTAAGAATAGATCTGCATTTAAACAGAACCCATCAAGAAAAGATTTTATATCAAAGCCACCATTACACTGGTCTTCTGGCCAGTAGTCCAGGGTTTGTCTACACAGAATTTATCCTAACAGTGGGACACGGCCTATTATGGTATACATGGTAACCATGTTTTTGGAAGAGCAGAATTATACGCTACTCACATGTGCATCAGTTATTAAACACCTCTTACGTGTCTGATAGTGTGCTGGCTAATAGAGGCATTGAAATTAATAGAGATTTGAACCTTAGCTTCAAAAGGATCACAGACTGACAGCAGAGGCAGGAGACAAACATGTTTTACAAAAGTGTAATCCGTGCTATAACTAAGATACGCATAGTGCCATGGAGGAGAATCCTTAAACCCGCCTATGATGACTGAGGAAGAATATTCAAAGGGATATGCTACATCTGTGTCTTGAGAGAAAAGTCAGCGCCTGGCGAGGTTGAGAGCCTTCTGCACACAATGGAGCTGAAATTAAAGCAGAATGTCAGGAAGTCAATGACTTATTTGAGCAAATATATAGTATAACAGCACAGAGTACAAGACAGGCTTCCTGGGTTCACACCCAAATGCTTATTAACTTTAGATGATAGGACTGCGGATAAGATTATTTAACTTTTTTTTGCCTTGTTTTATTCAACTAAAAAACAAGAAGAAGAATACCATGGTAGAATAACATGTACACTCTAGATCTGTTGAGAGAATTGTATAAGTGTCTAGCATATAAAAAGATTCAATTTGTGTTAGTTGTTATAGTCTCATGGTGGCTGAGCACAGGAGATAGGAAAGATGGGATGACATTCAAAGTACCAGGCAGTGAAGGGCCCCCAGGGCTGTGCTAAGAAGCTTGGCTGTCCACCTGAGTGGGCAGCCTTGTGGATTTTCCATTAGGGAGTCATGTGTTCAACGGTTTCACCATCTATAATGAGCGGCTTATGGAAAATCACACCTGAATCCAGAGCACACATTTAATCTGAGAATACATGGAATGTGCCTACGAGAGGTCTGCACAACCTTTAGCTTGATTTAATCTTTTTAATGTTGCAAACAGATGTCTTCACATAAATAAAATATCGTTATATGTGCTCTAAAAATTAGGTTGGAAAGAAAGCCAGGATCCAAGGAAGATGAATGGGTATATGGAGCGAGTAATGTTTCTCAGCTCATGTAGCATCCTTTAATTACTGGACTTCGAAAATGTGTACTCTGAGGATGCTTCAAGTTGCCTGCAAAATGAAGGCCTAAAAAGACACAGGGCACGTGCCATCTTTTCCTGGCTACTGACAAAACATATTTTCACTCGTGAATACCTTATTAATAACTCCTTACCCACTAATACCATATGATTAATGGACTTATCGGACGAGTCAAAAAAAAAAAAGGAAAAGAAAAAAACTGACAAGCCATAATTTTGGAGTCTAAAGTGTCAGTTACGTAAGCAATATGAAATGGTACCTCTGTTCACGAAATTAATCCTTTCCACAATACTGGCTGCAACCTGAATTGCTCTTGAATTGAATCAAATTCAAAGGTTAGAGTCAATGTTGAATTTCTGGGGAAATTTGATTAGGTTTGCAATCAGAATCATGGAAAGACTTAAGCTCCTGAGCCAAGGGACCACTGTATATTAAATATTCCGTACAATCTAACTTATTTTGTAAAAATGGGGTCATGCTTTAAATTCTTCTTTTAACATGCCTTTCCCTTTACTTAACACTGGGCTGTGAGCACTTTCCCACAAGACTGAATATTATCCTGTATCTTCCGTTTCAATGACTGCATGCAGTTTTATCATCCAGCTGCACAATTGCTCTGTTGGACATTTATGTGTATTATAAAATTTTACTGTTGTAAAATAAAGTAAAAAACAACATTCTTGTAGGTAATCTTCACCAAAGTCCATGCTTTTTTTTTTTTTTTTTTCTTCAGCATAATTCACAGCAAGTAGTTCTCGAGTCTTGAAAGACTGATTTAATTTCGACCACTAGCTGGGCCTGGGCCTCAGACACAGGTGCCCTCGGTGCCCGACAGGGCTCGCTTCAGCTGCCGGTTCCCTCTCCCACAGGGCGGAAGCCGGCAGATTCCCTGGAGGAGGAAGCCGGCTCCGGGCCTGGCTGCAGGAACCGCAGAGAAAGCAACTAAAGGGTTCCACTCTGAACACAGTCTGACAAGACAGCCAGGCTCTCATCGCTCACGAATTTCCATTTTAAACCAACAACCGTTCTTCCGTTTGAAATTCTCTAGCCAGATACCAAGCACAAAAGCAAAGTATTAATCCTTAATGACACTAAAATGTTCTTGCTATTCTTTAATTTTGTTATGTTTTTAATGGAAACTCATATTTGTTTCCCCCAGTAGAGCATAAATAATTAAAGAAGTATTTCTTTCCCCACCAAATGAAAATACTTAGCTATATGAGGGAAAATCAACACAGGAGCCAAGAGATCCAGAGCTTTTATGTCTAAATCTTTATGCTTTTCTTTGTGAAAGTAATTATAATCTGTTCAGAGGTAGTTTGTAGTTATAGCGACATAAAATGTTCATTTTATACATTTATTCATGAAACACATAAGATCTGTTGACACAATAAACGCAAAATGAAACATGATTTTGGATTTTAATTTATAATATAAAATAATTCTCCTCAGTGTCAAAGAAAGAGTAATGAAAAAGAAAATGTCACCTAATTCCACCACCCAGAGACCACAGCTGTTAACACTTTCCTTACTGTATACGTTTCAGTAATACAAAAACAGGATCGGATGGACCATTATTTAAGATGTATTTTTTACTCGGGCAAAATCTTTCAAAATCTTTCAAAGAATTATGAATTCTCTCATTTCGTTTTTCAGAGATTCCCAGTACATCATTGTATTGATTTCTTTTTATCAGTGGTCTGCTTTTGCACATTTAATTTGATTTAAAAACAATTACACACAGGTTGCCGCGAGAATCTCCGCAGTTGTATTGTGTCCAAACCTCTAATCATTTCTTGCAAACCCTCCTTGGGGAGCTTGGGGAGACTGTACCAAGGTACCCTCGGCCAGCCACAGGGAGTCCTAAAACTACCAATGGCTCATGCATCGTGAAACTGACATCAAGGTGTTTCCAGGCTACTGTCAGGAAATTAGCGTTGGGGTTGACTCTTCACCTCTCTACTTCTTTCCGGTGATTCTACCCTGTTGCAATTGCTTGGAGGAGAATGATCAGATTCACCGAGGAGTAGTGGAGGGAGAAATTTTGAAACACTACAGACTGCTAAGGTGGGTTTTTTGTTTTGTTTTGTTTTGTTTCCTTTTCTTCTCTTGCAGGAAGCAGCCAGTTGTTGAAAGCGCACTTAGAGCCCTCAGAGGGCCGCATTAACTCGCGCAGTAACAAGTTCAGGGACGCGCAGGGTCTCAGCTGCTCAATAACAAGAGCGCGGAGGAAGGAGGCGTTGCCATGGCGACGCCGGGCGGCACGTGCGGGGGCGGGGAGGGCGGCGCCGGGGTGACCCGGGTGCGGGCCGGAAGCGTGGTGTCGCCTCCTCGGCGGGTGGGGGGAGCCTCGATCCGGCGTCCTGGCCGCCTCCTGGAGGCGCATGCGCCGGGCACGCTGGCCCCGGAGGGGCGCCCTGCCCTGGGCCCGGAGCGGCTCCTCCGCGGTCCCCCGGGCGTCCGGGAGCTGCCGTGCCTGGCCCGGCTTAGCCCTGCGCGCGCCCGGCTCCGCCACCTCGTGCCGCCTCGCGCGGCGGGGCTGGCTGCAGGAGGGACCCGGGTGCGGTGGCCCACCTCGCCCGGGCCGCCGTGCGCCTGGCGGGGAGCCGCAGCTGTGACCCCGGAGGCTGCAGCCGGGCGCTCTCGCACGGGCCTTTGATTTCTTGCTTCATTTGCATTTTGCCGCAGTGATTTCTGAGGCAAAGCAGACAGGGGACTTGCCTGGAATTAAAAACTGATCCCTCACACAGGCGTAGGGACGCCGAAAACACACTCACGCGCGGTGTCTGTGCAGGGCGAGTGTCTCTGTATTTTATCTGCTGCTGCGGGGAGGTGCCCTGTAGGCCTGGGTATTAGTTTGCATTATTAAATTCGGTCATACTCCCTGCTTTGGGCATTTTGTTTTCTACCTGATGGATGAGGCGACACGAAGCAGTGGCATTTTGTTTGTGTGCAGTGCGTGTTTTTGTCTGTTACACGGCTTATAGTTTAGTCCAGAACTGGTCTGATGTTTTGACAACTGGGAGTAGTGATTTCTGTAATTACAGCGATGAAACTGGATGGTAAATCTTTGGGGGGATAATAGCTGTGCAGAAAGGATGATTAAAGACAGTGTTGTTGTGGGTGGGAGATACAAAAAAGATGAGAAAGCAAAAACATTTCTGTTGCTTTCAAAGTAGGAGTAAAGTTGATTTATAATTTGCACAGTTACAGTCTAAGAGCTAAAAAAGATCATGGAGAACTCGTGGTGTTGCACTGACTTTTGCACAGCGAGAAACATAGGAAGAGGTCAAAAGTTAATTCCTCAAGGTCATGAAGGTGCAGAAACACAGACCTGTTTTTCTAGTGTAACTACTTTAAGTGGGGGGGGGGGCGCTGTGAGGTGTTGACTTCCCCAGAGCTGTTCAAACCTTTGATCTCATGCTCCCTATGTTCTTAATTGTTGAGAACCCTACACAGCTTTTGATTTTGAGTTATATCCAGCAATATTTATCAACAATATTTAAAAATAAGAAAAAAAATTATGAATCCATTTTAGAAGCAATGCAAATATTGTAGGTTAACACAACCCAGTTTTATGCAAAAGAAAAAATTAGTGACAGCAGAGACAGAGTTTTGCATTATTTCAAAATTGCCTATCTGGCTTACATTTGGAGGCCCATCTCTGCTTCCACAAGTAATATGTTTTAATGTTTTGCCTGATCTATATGAAGAAATTAACCTCTCTCTTTCACACACACATACACAGTAGAAGTGGTAGACTGTAGCAAAGGGTCATAAGGATTCTCAGGATGTGGTGGTGTACTGCTATATTTCCCAAGAATATTTTAATTACCTGATCATTAATGGGAAAAAAAAACAGCCCTCTGTTGCATTTGGCAGTTTCTCTGGTATAAATACTCCCCAAATGGCTGATAATTCGAACTAAAACAACACTTGAGATTCTATCTTATTCTAGAAAGAATGCCAATCATCAAGAAATGAAATTAAAAAATAACCCTTGCTAGACTGCAAGGAAAAAGGAATCCTTCTACATCGTTGGTAAAAATATAAATTAGTAAAACCACTATGGAAATCAGTATGGAGATTTCTCAAAAACCTAAAACTAGAAATTTCATTTGAGCCAGCTATTTCCTTTCTATGCATTTTCCCACAGAGTTAAAAACATCGTATTTCCATGATACGTGCACACCCATGTTTACAGCAACACAACATAATTTATAATAGCTAAATCTTGTAAGCAATTTATACATCCATCAACAGATGAATGGATGATGAAAATGTCGAGTTTACACACAGTGTAGTACTACTTTGCCATAAAGAAAGATGTACTTGAGTTATTTGTAGGATGCACTTTGAGACCGTAATGTATAATAAGCTTAAATATCACATAATTTCTCTTATATGAGAAACCCAAATTATAAATAAAGAGCAAAACACAGCAGTACCTTGGTTCACCAGCACTTCTGTGTGCAAACGATTTGGTTCGCAAACAGAAACATTTGGCAAAATTTTGCTTCCATTCGCAAACTCCACATCAGGTGACGAACATGACTAAGGCCACCTTCCCTGCATGAACAAGAACGCAGCCATCTTCCCCACAATCGTGGCATGAATTAAAGTTGTTACTAATAATTTGAACTGGAGAAAGAATGAGACATGACTTCAGAATAGCAATGAGCAGGCTTTACTTATGGAGCAAACCCAGCCGGAGTGGAGACTTCCCAGGAGCAAAGGAGAAGCTCTCTCGACAAAGGGGCTTAAGGTTTGTATCTGGGTTATGGCAAAAAGGGGTGTGAGAATGGGCCGGCCCTCGAGCTTTCTGCAAGGTCTTCCTTCCTCTTTATCTTGAGGCGGTGGGCCTTGCAGAGTGTCCAGGGCTGGAGGAGTTAAAACACTGTGGCCTTGGGAAGGTCTTGGGAGTTGGGAGTTGGTTGTTTCCTGTGGGGCACTTAACTTTATGGCTCTTAAGATGTGTTATGTACATATACCAACTCCACACTAGGAATGTAAACATTATGCACTGCGAACAGGTACTAATACAAAGAATTTTTTTAAAGTTGGGATGAGATGTCCAGAGGCAAATTATTATATATTTGTCCTGCTGTAGTAAATTATCATATGGTATCGTTACCATGAAAGTATGATAAGTTAAATAAGCTCAGAAACATGGATGCTAGGAAAATGTTGTAAAATATTTAAAAAGCAGTAGGTTTTAGGTTTGTATTACTTTTAACATAACTTATTTAATTGTAAGGCTTTATAACTTAATTTTAACACCCATTGCATTTAACAACAGGTTCACGAAATTCTTAAAAACTCAACCATTGGCCTTGTGAGAGGGTCAAGGTTTCTCCAGCACGCCGCTGCCTCCCGGGGCCTTAGAACATAATTTGAGAAGCCTATACAGAAGGGGTACACATTTCAAGATCCTCTACGAATACCTGAAACCACAGATACTGTGGAAAACCACATATACCATTTTACTGTGCAAATACCTAGGAGAAAATTTAATTTATAAACTAGGCACAGTGAGAGTAACAATAATAACTAAAAAACTAACATAACAATATACTGTAATAAAAGATATGTGGATGTGATATCCTCTCAATCTCTCTCTCTCCCCCGAAATATCTCATTGTTCTGTGTTCATCTTTCTTGAGATGATGAAGCGTAACAAGATCTTTGTGGTGAGATTGAGGTGAGTGATAATAGATGTTGTTATCGCGTTTGGTGTTTGAACCAGGCACTGCTAAAGCACAATTGTCAGTTGGATAACTGGGAGGGTTACTGCATTACTAGTGACTTGGTAGTCTCTGCAGTGTGGATATGCTGAGGAAAGGGGTGATCGACCTGCTGAGCAAAGCTACGGACCCGTCGGCATGAGATTTTATCACACAACTCAGAACGAAGTGCAATTTAAACTTTAGCTTAATGTTTAGAATTTTTTCATTTACTATTTTGAGTCAACAGTAAACCACAGGTAGCTGGAACTATGCAAAGAAAAAAACAGTGTATTAAATTGACGAAACTTGCAAAGTACTCAGTTTGTGCTAATGTCTAAATATTTCATGGTGTTATGGTTTAGATCTAAAGTGTCCCACAGAAGTCTCCGATTTGGAGGTGCAGACTACGGGAAGGGTCGGTACATTGGGTTTATAATTTGAAAGGGTATATTCTTGTCCCCAGTTCCTCCCTTATCTCCCTACTTTCTGGCCACCATGTCATAAGCCGTTTTCCTCCACCATGCCCTTCTACTATGCTGTTTCTGCCTTGGAGATAGCCAACCATGGAGTGAATCCACTAAAGCTATGAGCCAAAATAAATCTCTCCTCCTTTAAATTGTGGATTTTGAGTATATGGTCTCACTGGTAGGAAAGTGACAAATATAGAAAATTAATACCAGGAGTAGGGCCATTGCTATGGCTGTTCCTGACCCTGTGCTTTACCAGTCTTTGGAACCAGTTTGCAAGAGCAGTTTGGAAGGTTTGGAAAGGTAGACTATGGAAGTTCTAGAATGCTGTAAGTTGAACTAGGTGTGTGATACTGATCAGAGCTCTGAAGATAAGAATGCTGATACAAATGCAGACAATAAAGGCCAGATTCAAGAAGCTTTCCTTGGGAATAAGGACTCCACTGGCAGTTGAACTGTAGGCCACAAATGCTACACTCTGGGAAGAAATTTGTCTGGATTTTACATGTGTCCTGAAACTTCACAGGAGAATGATATTAGAATAGACTAATGTAGTGGAGAAAATTTCAGGGAAGCCCAACATTTGGGCTGTGGCATGAGGACTGTTGGTTGCTTTAAGCCACATCCAGAGTGAGAACTGGGAGAAAATGGCAGAACTGAATGATTTGAAAAGTTTGAGCTTTCACGAGAAAGGCAGTGCCTATAAAGTTGGGGCAAAGGAGAGCCGTTTTGCTGAAAAGATTAGCATTAAAAGGAAACCAAGTACTTTGTATAAGGATGAGAATATGATGCCTTGAGTGCATTTTAGAAATTAGCAAGACCTCAACTACCCCATGTTGAAGGATGCAAAATACATCTTTCATTTGGGAACACAGCATGAGAATGCCTACTCATTCAGGGCCACATAAGGATGAATTTCCCTGAGTTTGGCCATCCAAGCACCCATGGGCTGCTGCATCCATGATCTGAGGGGGCCCAGCTATTGCTCAAGCTGATGCCTGACCTTGGCATCATCCATGTGATGCTGGTTTTTCAGAAATGCAGAATGCCTGACTTACGAGTTCATGGAAGCTTCCATCCAGAAAAGCTTAGGTGGCCTGGCAAAAATGTGTGACAGGGTCATAGTTCCCATGAAGGGTGCATGAGTGGACAGTAAGTGAAGATATGAGAGTGAAGCTGAAGGAACAGTGGAAACTTCAGGAAGCTGGAGTTGCCAGGAACATGGAATAACTACTGAGGAATGCTGTAGGTAGTGAGTGAGACCAGCCCAAAAGAGAGGCCATGTGCACTGCAAATAGTAAGACCATAGGGACAGGTCTGCCCAACTCATTTGGAGCTTACATGTCATGCAACCAGCCTAGGGGTTAAACATACAGTTACAGGTGTTAATTTTTGTCCTTTGGAGTGTAGTCTTGCTTCAGTATCATTTTTTTTCTAATACACTATTCCACCCTTTTGGTGTGGGAATGTTTATCCTCTGCCATTGTATGTTGGAAGCATTTAACTTTCTTTTTTTATTTTTACAGCATCTCACACCAAAGAATTTGCCTTGAGTCTCAGGAGACTTTAGTAATGCTGGAACTTTTAAAACTTTGGGTACATGTAGAGCTGGACTAAATGCATTTTCCCTAATGAGGTGGACACGAGTCTTTTCAGGGACAGACACGGAACGTTATGGGTTAGATCCAAAATGTCTCCCCAAAGCCTTACATTTGGAGGTAGGGCCTGCTCAGAAGGGGTGAGACACTGAGGGCGTGACTGGAAGGGTGTGTTTCTGTCCGTGGCTCTTCGCTTCTCTTTGTGCTTCCTGGTTGCTATGGAGTAAGCAGCTTTTCTTTTCTGCCATTCTGTTTCTGCACTGCAGCCAACCAACTAGGGACTGAATTCACTGAAGCAGTAAACCAAAGCAAACCTTTCCTCCTTCACATTGAACGGAATAGAAACTAATATACATGGGTTCAAATCTAGCAATAAATGAGTAATATTGAGGGCAAGAAAATAACGGGAAGTTGTGATAATTATTGTTTAGTCCATTTAGGGTGTTATCTCAAAATATCAGAAACTGAGTAGCTTATAAGCAGTTGTTTATGTCTCGTAGTTCTGGAACCGGAAAGCCCAAGATCAAAGTGCCAAGTCATTATCTAGTGGAGAGTCTGTTTCCTGGTACCTTAATTTTTGTTCTCATGCAGCTCCCTAGGATTTTTTTTTTTTGGTGGGGGTTGAGATGCTGAGGATCAAACTCAGGGCCTTTCATTTGCTAGGCAAGCGCTCTACTGAGCTAAATCCCCAACGCTCCTAGAGACATTTTCTAATCGTCTCATTTAGTTTTATCCATAAGGATCTTCCTCTCATGATCTTGTCACCTTCTCAGTGGTCTCACTTTCTAATATCCATTGGTGATTATTTTCTAACATGTGAATTTGGGGATACGCAAACATTTAGAACATTGCATTTAGGATAAATTACACTTTTGCTTATGAATGTGAGTTAACAAGTGTCTAAGCCCTTTACTCCCCTCCTAAGTCCCTCAACTCCCAAATGATGTTTTGTAATTTTTCTAGATGTTACCATTTTATATTTTGTAGGAAGACTGTAAGCTAAGTCAATATTTTCAACAAGCAGTGATCTGGAGTTAAGTCTATCTAAAGGTAAAATATTATCCTCTTTACCAACAGAAGTACATAAACCTCCATGATTTATTAATTTAACCTTCTCTCACACAGACAGTACGATTTCTTTGCTCCTCAGCATAACCATAGTATTTCCAGAATAGAGGAACCACTCTCACGATGAATGCTTGAAATATGTGCTGGCATGTAGAAAATTAGTCATGCAATGGTTATTTATTGGTTATCTGCTATGTGCTGAACCTGGGGAGTTTAACAGCCTAAGAATCCACTCAAGCCACTTTTGAGGCCAGCACTGATCATGTGTATTTCCCTGGTCTTTGGAATTTGTGTGTGATGGGAATTTTCCAGAGCATGTTTAAGGCAAAGAATAAGCAGCACCGTGCCCCTTTCCATTCTGTTCTTTGACTCCTTACTTGTGCTATATGTAAACACTCATATGACCATATTGTCTAATGATAATCTGACTCGTGTTTGTTTGGTTGCTGCCTTGCAGCATTTGAAATGATTTAGTAATAAAATATTTTTTCTTTGATAATTTAATTGCCAAACTTAAAAGAAAAGTAATTGAATCACAAGAGAGACTTGGTAAGGGCCCTGGTCTCTAATGACCTGTAGGTAATGACATGAATCTCACAAGCGCTGGAATGGGCAGAATGTGCTTCTAATTCAAATGCTACAGACTCTGCTAAGGTGAGGGCTAAGCTTTGGGTAACTGGTTATAACTAATCAAGCATATCACTAATTGATGTGTCAGTGATAGAAAAATAGATTGCCTGTGGGTAGAAGGTCAAAGTTCTCAACATAGCTAGGCATGGTGGTGAATACCTTTAATCCCCACACTCTGGGAAGCTGAGGCAGGAAGATTGCAAGTTCAAGCACAGACTGGGACACTTAGCAAGACTCTGTCTCAAAAAAAAAAAAAATCAATCCAGTTCAGTGCGATAGTCTTGAATTCAATCTCCAGTACCAAAAGAAAAAATAAAAGAATGAAAAAAAGCGCTAAGGTTGAAGTCCAGGCTTGATTTCTTTCATGTCTTTCCTCATCTTCTGGGATTTCAGGAAGTATAGAAGTGGAATAAGGCAAGATACATGCAAATCATATTTTTACACACGCATCTGTATCACACATATTGCCCTAATGGCTCCAGGACTGTCAGTTCCTTGGCTGGGTGAATAAATCTGGCCCTGCTAAGTCTATAAGAAGTTGAACTTCAATCCTAAGTTTCTCTGTACTTCCAAAGTAATTTTATACCAAATAGAAGATGCTACCAAAGTTGACGCAAGCTAGAGGACTTTGACAGTGAGTGAAATAATATTTCTGGAACTATCCCAAATCCTTCACAATCTTCATTACAAAGGCAATTTGGTGGAGTAATTGAGCGAATGAACTCTGAAATTATACAGAGCTAAATTTGATTCCCTCCTTGGCAACTTACTAGCTATGTGACCTTGGTATACAACCTCTTTAAATTTCAGTTTCTCCATCCTTAATATCTTGCAACCAAATCTTTATTGAGCATCTAGTATGTGCCAGTCACTCTTTCAGACACAGTGGAAATCAATGAACAAGACAGATGTAGAACATCTTCTAATAACTAATATCCTGAAAAATGGAGAAGGACCGTGATCGATAGGTAAAACTACAGAATATATAAGGCATATATATATATATATATATATATATATATATATATATATATATATATTTTCTTCTACTTTCTTTGTCTTCAAATTCCTAAAATCTTAAATTATAGAGAATTTAAGGGAGTTTGTTTATATGTGTTACATCCATTGCTATTTATTATTCTTGAAACTAGAAGAGAAATTTAAAAATAATTCTTTTATCTAAAACAACTAATTACTCTCTAACATGTTAATGTTAAAACATTTTATTAAAAATGGCAGTGTTTTTCAAACTGAAAACCAACTTGTGAGAAAAATGTCAAGGTATGAAAGGAAGAAGATAATATTAACTGAGACATAGGATGTGGGAAGGAGAAGGGTACTGTATCGGGAAGAAAGAAGAAGTTAAGTTGCTCATATGGTGAGTTTGCAGTATCTGTGGGATGTTCATGGAGAAAATTCCAGTATGGGCCTGGACACACAAGCCTGGAGCTTGGGGGCGTGGCAGTGATGGGAGTGTGGGAGTCCAAAACCTAAGTGTTTTAGGATTGCCAAACACTTACAGTTCAAGGGTAGGAGAGCATCAGAGACTGGGTCAGAACGTAAATTTATGTGTGACAAAGGAAAGGAGACTATGGAAGAGACTTGGAAGGGATATTCAGAGGTGTAGATGCTAAGTCAGAAAATGGTATTGTATTGAACTGATAGAAAGAATGGACAAGAAAGTACTTCATATTTTTTAATATACACGTGGATCATCATCTTGTTCACCAGCAGATTTTCCTTGGGTAGGTTAGTAATGTAGCCCAAGATGCTCCCTGTCTACTATGTCTCTAGATAACGCCAATATTGCTGTTCATTTTGAATAGCAAGGTAGCGGGACACAGCAAATCCAAGAAGGTTGGTAGTTTTCTAATTAGGAAAAGGAAGCAGAGTCAGTGGTTTTGAGTAAAAATATGCTGATATTTGGATCTCTGCTTTGGTTCCAAGCATACGTAACGAGCTCTATCTAAGGTCCAGAGCCACCTTGTCTGAAGTATGAAAATGTGGACAGGCTAGAATAGCACCCTGTATATTTCATAATTGTTGGCTTTTGTGAATGATTTATTAGCTTTAAAGCTAGATCTTGATATTACAGTTGGTTACTGGAAAAAAGATGTAGATAACTTATTTTAAGTTCATTTCCCCAACATATTGCTATGACAATTTATAATTTTTTTTGAAAGTTTTTTGGCGCTGGGGATTATAATTTTTTATTTAACACACAATGACAGGCTTTCCTCAGTTCAGTGTACACTGCCAGTAACATTCTGTCACCATCTGTCATCCAGCAACCCATTTTGCAAAGCATTTGTAAGTACATCAGTACGCTTCACCTAAACACCTCAGCGTATGTGTCATCAAATAGAGATGAATATTTAATTGATATGGATTTTGTACACATAAAGTGCACAGATCCCAAGGGTACATCTACTGACTTTTAATAAATATACACACCTGTGTCACTCAAATTCCCATCAATATATAAAAATTTATCACCACCCTAACCGTAGGAAGTTTTCTCCTGCTCCTTCCAAGTCGCTTCACCTCCAATCCCCAAAGGCAGCCTCGGTTTTGATTTTTGTACTTCCATAGATTTACCATTTCTACAATTTCATACAAATAAAACCGGGCAGCACGGACTTTTATATAAGGCCCGTGTGATGGTTAGCTGTGTGCTAACTTAACTAGGCAACAGTACTGTTATCTAATCAAGTATCTACATGTTTCTGTGAAGGTGTTTTGTAGAAGTGGTTAACATCTAAAATCAATTAACCTGAAGAAGATTTTTCTTGATAAAGTTTTTGGACTTTGTTGAATAACTTGAAGGTCTGAAGAGCGAAACTGAGGTTTCCTGAAGAAAAACAAATTCTGCTTCAAGACGGCAGCATTGACTCCTGCCTGGATATTTACCTTGATGGCCTGTCCTACAGATTTTGCATTGCAGGTTCCCACAATCACGAGTCAATTCTGTGAAATAAATCATATAGTCTACTGATTTGGTTCTGTCCAGTTTGGACAATCTCTAACAAGCCCATTTGGCGAACATACATGTTTATTTATCTTGGATAAGTAGCTTGGAGTAGAAATGCAATGTCATAGAATAAAGGCACCCTGAGCTTTCTGGGGAGTGCTGGGGATTGAACTCAGGGCCTTGTACTTGCTAGGAAAGTGCTCTACCACCAAGCTAAATCCCCAGCCCAGGCACCCTGAATTGTATAAGAGCCTGTAATGTCTAGTGTCCCAAGGGTTATAAGATTTTGTACTCCCACCATAGTGTATGAGAATGCTAATGGCTCCACACCCTCCTTGCCGTTTATAACGATGCATCCTTTAGAGTGTAGCCATTTCTGTGAGAGCGTAGATGTATGCCACCCAAAGAATGACTCCTTCCTGTGCCTACTGACCATTAATAACTCCTTCCCTTTTGCCTTAGCTGTTTGAGACCTGTCCATTCCCCCTCTGATTCCGCTCTCATCTGCAGTATCAGCTCCTTGCTAGACGGCTATCTTGAGAATCCTCTTTCCCTGGCAAGGCTGGTATTCATTAACAGGTCATTTGAATGTTCATGGAGTCATTGTTTTCTGCTGGGAGATTATCTAACGACGATATATCACAGATTTGAAGAATATTGCAAAATATTTTTTGAAAAGCATTAACTCCCACTCCAAATTCTGGAACAATTTTATGCTGCAGAGTGTGTGACTTACTCTGAGGAGTCCTCTATGTCCTTTATTGGCTACACGTTTGCAGCAGGTACCATTCTTAGCTTTTAACTTAAAGCACCACATCTTTTCTTAGGACAATACTTAAATCATTTGCTTTTTATTTGTGTTTTCGTCCATAAAATGCTCTGTTCGCTTGTTTATGGCTTCCGTTTCCTATTTTTGCAGCAGTACGGCGACTTTCAGCCGATATCTTCATAAATTACATGTGCGGGAGCTCTCTGTGTACACTGCAAGAGGTACAACTATTCTTTTTCATTCTCACCCCGATCCTTGCCACCTTACTTCAGTAATGAAAACACAGTCTTCAAAAATTATTCCATTTCTTTGTGTAAGAAATGTCAAAAGAGCAGTTTCTTTACCTTCTTGTCAGAGTAATAGGTGTACTTCTCCCTTCTCGTCTCTTAGTTATGAAAAATAGACTCTCTGAGAAAACCATTTCTGCTCATCTTGTATATACAGAATCTTTATGCAACGAGTCAGCAGGTGATCTCATTAGCAACACTGATATTGCTCATGTTTTGAGACTTTTTCCCATTTCTGTCAGCAGTACATGCTATTTTTCAAGTTATTTTTCTTTTTCAGAGTATATGAAAAAAGCTTATGGTATTAGAAGAAGAAAAAAAACCACAACTTTCTCATTCTTACTCTTCAAAAACAGAGACTTAACAGTTCCTTGCTAAACCTAAAAGTCAAGAAACTCTTTGGTCTCTTGACTTACCTTCTTTGATACTTACTGCAGTGATTCCGGCCTTGAGCCTCCCCAAACTGAAAATCGATGCCCTACCTGTCTAAGGGAGTGTTAACCTAAGACATCGCTAGAGAGTGATTGAAAGATGAGATAGAAACCTACTTCACTGGAGTTAGTGGTTCAAAGCTTTTGTTTGAAGTACTCAGAAACTTGCAATTTCAGACAAATTATTGTAGAATCTTGTGGAAGAGAGAATTAATATTTGCCAGATGGAGAATTAAGCTCCAGCCGTGTATGGACCGCCCTGAAGCAACAGAGTGTATATATGTGGACTAGAAAAGATTGTTCCGGCTGCATTTGACTAAGTGGCTTGGACGGATGAGTACAGAGACTGGAGTTTCTTGGAGTGACTAGTCATAGAGTCCATATTCTTAGTTAATATTTACTAAGAATCACTCTAGTGCAGTGATGGTGAACCGTTTTGCAGCTTTCAATGATACAAACAGCCTGCTGTGGCACGCATGCCATAAGCGCACTACCTCTGCTCTAATTGTTGCCACATGAAAGTGCCACGTCAAGCACGGGAACAAAACCCCCACAATTCAGATATTCTCTCAAAGAAAAAAGGAAATGGTACCTCAGGACTTTTGTTTATTCATTGATTACGGAAGTGTTGAGTGCCCATAGCATTCTAGATATTCTTGTTCGGGGCCCTGGATTGGGGACCCACAGCGCAGGTCTAGTGTGAGGAGACAGAAATACAGATGGCTGTTTATCTAGGAGACAGGACATTGGTATAGAGGTGTGCGCAGAGGACTATGGATGCTCACAAGAGAAAAAGTGTGTGTGTATGTGTGTGTGTTGTGTGGGATGTCAGGTGTGTGTAGTTAAGTTAGGGACGTTTCCTGGATATTTTGACACTATTGAGTAAATTTTAAAAGGGTGGGTGTGAATCGGTCAGGTCAGTAGGGGCGAGGGAGTATTTATGCAGCCTCCATTCCCCACCCAGCTGGGGCAACCTTTCTAATGACAGAGATATGAGAGAATGCGGTTTTGCTGAGGAAAGTCAAACAGTTTAGTGTGATGGGGGTTTGCAATTTATTGGAGAGGAGTGGGCAGAAAGATTTGCTAGATCACAAAAGTTCTGCTCTGTCATGCTAAATGGTAAGGAGTAGTCCACGCAAGACATTTAAGCAAGAGGATGCTATGATTGGATCTGAGATCAGAAATACCATTTTGGCAAGGTAATATTTGGATATAATAGTAATCATTGAAACACTTAGCTAGTGTTCAGTGTGCCGCATTTTTAATGTTCTCCATGTATAAACTCATGTACTTGTCAAAACTTCATGTATTGAGTGTTATTACTATAATTATATTAGGTGAAATGAACACACAGGGAAGTTGAAGTAACTTGCAGATAACGCATGATAGAATAAGAATTCAAACAGTTGGGTGACATGTTCTCATTACTATGCTTGAATGCCTTCCAATAATCGTGAACTACATTAGTCAGCTTTCCTGTCACTGTGAAAAATATCTGACACCCATAGCTTAGAGGAAGAGGTTTAATTTGGGTTTTCAGTCCATGGTTGGCTGGCTGCGAGGCAGAAACAGCAGAACAGAAGGGTGTGGTGGGGAGAAGCTGCCCACCTCATGAAACTCAGGAAGCAGAGAGGAAAAGGAAGAGCTGGGGAGAGACAGACCCTCCAAAGGCGCCCCCTCAGTGACCCACCTGTTCCCGCGGGCCTTACCGCCTAATGGCACACTCAGCTATGAACTCGATGGATTGATCCATTGAGGCGTCCAGCACTCCTGTGACCCAATCACCTTCCAAAAACCTCACCTCTGCACACAGTGAGGCTTTTGGAGGACATTCTGGACTAAAACATAACATGAACTTCCATTGAGAGCTTTCATTATGCCAGGCAGTGCTCTGAATAGGTAATATATATGTGCTAATATACTAGGTCACCCTATGAAGTACTAATGATATCTTGTTTTACAGTTGATATAACCAAGGAGAGTGGTTAAATGATTTGTCTGGTATCAACTAGACAAGAAATAGCAGAGGTAGGATTCAAAGAAGGCAGTCTGAAATAGAAGCCCGAACTCTCTGGGTTGCAAGGTAAATTGTAGGCAGGGAGTGGAAATAATCAAGATGGAAAGCACACTGACCCAAATGATAAGCGCGAAAGTGAAACTACTAGTAATAGACCTAAAGTGTATTGAGGAAGTGGATTGTGTAGGATTTTGAATGGTTATTGAAGGAACAATAAGGAAAGGGAGATATTAAATATGACCTAGCTGATAGTAACACCACTTATTAAAGTAGGAAATAAAGGAGAAAAATAGATTGTTCATGAAATTTGTTAAGTTTGCTTTTGTACATGTTCACTTTTGGGTCCCTGTAGGATGTTCACGTAGTGAGGGCCACTGATCAGTTAAGCTCTGAGGTAAGCTGAGAATGTATAGTTGGGACTTATAAAAAATAGGAGTAATAGATATTGGGGAGATAGTTGTTGCTATGGACCTAGACGTGATTTCTAAGAAAGAATATATAAAATGAGAAATGAAGCAGGCCAAGGAAGGAATCCTGAGTAACATTAGCACTTAGGGCACTGTTCACCCAACTCATGTTTGTCTGTGGAAATTGTTCTGCAGATGAAATTGATTAAAAAAAACTAATTTGCATCAGAGAAGAAAACAGAACTTCTCCAGCTGAATGGCTCTGGTAGTGATGGAGAAAGTGGTGGAATGCAGGCTGTAGGATGGGACGGAATGGTGGGAGCAGGGAGTATGGGTGGCTAGTGAAGCCAAACACGTAGTCTTCCTACAGTAGTTATCTATGGCTGCGTAACAAGTTAACCCGACATTTAGCAGCTTAAGACCACAAACTTTCATTATTCAAATTTTTCTTTGAGTCGGGAGTCTGGGGGAGGCTCATCTGAGTGTAGCTTGGTCTCTCGTTAGGTTGCTGTCAGGTTGTCAGCCCCGTCTTCAGTGTCATCTGAAGGCATGCCTGACATGATATCCTCTTTCCGTCTTGTTCCGCAGATCTTGTCAGACCTCCTGTCCCTTGTCACATGCACCTTCCTGTGGCTGCCTCACAACGTGGCAGTTGACTGCTCCAGGGTGAGCAGTCCAACAGAGAGGAAGAGAGAATTGTTTCAAGATAAAAGTCACAGTTCTTCTATAGTCTACTCTCAGAAATGACACTGTAGTGCACCCACAGTATTCCCACCACTAGGAGTCAGGACATCCAGGCTACATGCAGGAGGAGAGGAGTAAAACAGGAGTAATGGATATGTCAATCACACAGGGTTACAGAGCCAATGAAGCAGAGGCCATTGAGGGTCATCCTGTGGCCTTCTACCAAAATCCTTTATCGCATGGCATCTCTGTCTTATACATTTACAGTGCTTTGTTTGAATGTCACGGAGTTAAACGATGGACAGAGAAGTCAGAGTTGAAAAAGGAAAATTGGGCTTAAGAAATTATAGAAGGAAGAAGGAATCCAAATTTGGTTACCAGACCCACCAAAACAAGTTAGTTTCATAAAGGTGTGTGAAATAAGACATTCTTGTGAAAAGCCACCCTTATCAATAATCTGGGCAAGGGCAATTGAATTCATTAGTGGGACAAAAGTCAGATTACTGTAGATAGAAGAGTCACGCTCAGCATGAATGCGGTGAGAATAGGTGGCTTCTTTAAAAATCTACTCTGCCAAAAGAACGATAAACTTGAAGAATTTTTCGGTAAGTGGATGCACCTGAAGACCACAATCTTACATGAAATAAATCAGACATGCAAGTTTAAATATTGCATTATTTCTCTTGTGTAAGAAACCTAAAGTATAAATAAGGAGCAAAATAGAGGATAGATATTGGGAAGTAGGAAGAACTTGTTCAAATGGGAATGGGGGCAAGACACGGGGGAGTGGGATTGAAGGAAAGGAAAAGGGATTTAAAGAAAAAAAGAATTGAGGGAAAATAAATGTAAACAGAGCTTTTGCAAGTGATGAAGAGAAGAATGATTGGAGGGAAGGGAGGGGAAAGAGGAAAAAAAAGAGTTAAAATGGATGTGTACATGTACAGAGTCCCTCTAATGAATGTGATTATTATGTACTGGAAACATGTACTAATAAAACATAATAATAAAAAATCTTGTTGTAATGGAAGAAGAGTGTGTTCTCAATAGAGTTAATCTATGCTTAAAGCGGAACTTCTTAAAATATACAAATGCAACATCTGAATCCCTTCCTGATGATTGCATGGCACTGTAGTATTAGTAACAAGGAAATAAAACAGTTTGGAACATGTTAGACTAATGAGGAGGTTTTAAGATTTGAGAAATGTAAGTCTAAAGGGCAACAGAAGTGTTTTCAATCATTTTCTCATTCCCTCTGATAACATGTTACAGCATCCTGGGACATAATATTGCTGTGTTATGGCAAACGATCCCTTCTGTATATGTGGGTATTTTTCACAAATCATAATTATTAGGGAGGATTTGAACATCGTCATGCTTAAAATGTAACTCAGATTCTGAAGTAAGTGTTAGAAAATGTGTTCCAAAATATGTTTCTTTGAATCTTCTTCCAACTTCATTTATTTTCTCCATTTCTTTACCTTCTGCTGTAAAAGGAATTCTGCTTGGTTAAAGGCAGAACCAGAATGTAACTGAGGCAGTTCCAGGGTAGTGGTAAGGGGTCCTGAAGACTACCTGGGTGTAGTGTAGTGTAGTGTAGGTCACATGACCTGCTGAAGCTATCTGGGTGTACTCTCCAACAGTCACGTTAATTAGTTTGACTTAAGTCTGTCCCAGGCTTTAACCACTTGAAAAACGTAAATACTTTACTACCTGCAAAATGGCAAAGTCTTTGCTACTGAGCTGTTATGAGCATTAATGAAATGACGTCAGTCAGAAAAGTGCCTAGTGTATAAAACACTCAGCAACTATTGGGTGTTACCATCATCACCATCAGTTTGTGCCAGAAACCTGAGTTATCCTGGACCCGTCCTTCCTCTTTCATCCTTCTACATCTTCTTCTGATTCAGACTGTGCTCATTTTAAAGTAGTTAGTGTACTTGCTTTTGCTGAGAAGATTTCAAAGCTATTACATGCAGTTTTTCTGCTTGAAGCTGTAACAGGTAGGTTATCCCACCTCTTTCCTCAAAAATGACGTTTATTATTGTACTGGGTTTGTGCCCCTCTTAAATTTCTGTACTCTTGGAATCTGAGACTGTGATCTTATTTAAAAACTGGGTCTTTGCAGATAGAATTAGTTAAGAGGCACTCGTGCTGGATTAAGGTGTGGCCAACCTGACGCCTGTGTCCATAGAAGAAGAGAAAAAAAGCAATGCAAAGACAGAGAGAAAAAGACTCTGTGGGAAGTGGAAGGCATAAATTGTGGGAGTCCAGCTAGAAGCCATGAATTTCTACACGCTGAAGAGTAGCCAGCTGGAAAGAGGAAAGGAAAGGTTCCCCTCCAGAACCTTCAGGGAAATCACAGCCCTGCTGACACCTTGATTTTGGAATTCAGCCTCCACAAGTATGAAACAAAAATTCTCATTGTTCTAACCACCCCATCTGTAAGCATTTGATAAAGTAGCCTAAGGACACAAACACAGGTACTAATGTACTTTTTCAAACTCCTCCACAAGGCACACGCTGGACTCTGTGATCCGATCGTGTGTCCATCACTCAGGTTGTTTTGCAGCCCACCCTCGCCTGCCTCCTGTACGAAACAGCTCCTCCTTCTCCAAAGTTTTAATCAGTTCTGCATCTTCTTGATCAGAACTATTCATCACTCCCCAGACTTTCATAGTGTGCTTCCGTTACCTCTATCTTATGTTGTTCTACTTTGTGTACAGATGTTTCTTTTGGGGCAGAGCGTGCTGGGAATTGAACTCAGGGCCCTGCGCTTACTAGGCAAGCGCTCCACCACTGAGCTAAATGCCCAACCTGTGTACAGATGTTTCTTCAGATCCTTATTACTTTCACCAAGCTGCAGGCATCCTTAAGTTAGGATCTGTCACTTTTTAGTCTTTGTATCTGTGTCAATACTGAGCACAGTGCTCTGCTTAATCTATTTCATAACATGTTCGTTAGGTGAAGGAATTAGTGGAGAAGTAGTTGAAGGTGATGAGTACCTGGTGCTCTCAGTTTTGTGAACAATGTGTTAGTTACTTTCTTGTCGCTGGGACACTGTAGCCAACACCCACAATTTAAAGGAAAAGAGTTTTATTGTGACTCACAGTTTGTATATTTTTAGTCCTTTGTCAGCTGGCTCCAGGGCAGAGCAGCATGGCAGAGGAGAAACAGCTCATGGCATGGCAGCAGGAAGCAGAGAGAGTGATCAGGGAGGAGGGAGGAAGATAGATCTTTCTAGGCCACATGCCAGGGGCCCACCTCCTCTGATCAGGCTTCACCTCAAAATCACATTTAGCTGTGAATGCCTAAGTGGACTAGTCCCGTGATAAGTAGCATGTCCCCATGATCCAATCACCTCCCAAAAGTTCCACCGTGAGCCCATGAGGTGTTTTGTGTACATCTAGATATGAACCCCAACGAGCAGGTGGACGTCCCTTCTTCCCCTATTGTTGGATAACTGGAGATGCAGAAAGCCCACCACTCAAGATTCATTACTCTATATTTTCATGGTTCCCATTATGTCTTTAAAGTCAAAGCCCTGGAAAGAATGGGCTTTCAAACCCAGAATACTCTCCTGAGAATGTATTTATCAAATTGGAGACAAAGAATAAAATCAGAGAATTGAGTCACAAAGAAATTAAAAAAAAATAGATAATAGTAAACAGGGAGGGCTGGGGATTTAGCTCAGTGGTTACAGTGCTTGCCTTGCAAGCACAAGGCCCTGAGTTTGATCCCCAGCAACAACAACAACAAAAAAAACCCAAAACAAAAACACTGTATTAAAAAAAAAATAGTAAACAGGGAGACAGACCATTTACAAAATGGAAGGGAACCAAGAGATGGAGAGGGGGTGGATGGAGAAGAAGGAAGGAGATAAAAAGAGAATTAAGGTGTGAGATGTATATGTAACAACTCCATGAGGAATGTAACTATTATGCACTGCAAACACATACCAATACAAATTAAAATTAAAAAAAAAAAGGCAGGATAAATTTCAGGACAGAACCTCTTTGCAAGGTTTAGACTTGATTATGAAGCCAGGAAGAAGATCCAACCAGATTTATTTTAATCTCATTTTTATGTGGAAAGCAGACAACAATTCTTAGTCACCACATAGTTGCCAATATTCGACAAGCAGTTTCTTTGCTGAGGGCGGGTGACCCATCCCAGGCCGAGGCTGGGCAAAGGAGTGTCAGCTGGAGCGAGGTCTGCGGGTTTCCAGGTACAGCGTGCTACTTGCTTCTGTGTCCAGTTGGGATTTCCTGGGTGCTGCGATTCTCCGGGGAAGCTGTGTGTTGCAGCACCTGTACTCCGTCAAATCCATCCGTCCCAGCTCTGCTGGGCTCCCTCCAGTTGGGAGAGGCAGCAGGCTCTCTGCCGTTTTGTAGAGGATCTTTGGCTGAAAAAGGAGAGGTGTGTCTGGCCTACATTATGCCTGGAGCCCTGGAGGCAGTACTTCTAATTCATAACCCCACCTGTGTCTACCAGCATATTCCCTAGTGCATAACACAGAATTATTCACGCATCAGTTTTCAGGCTTATACTGAAATCTTTTTAATTATTTATGTTCTAATCACGCTTCATTACTTTTTAACTAAAGATCTCATTTCACTTGGGTGAAGAACCCAGTGTGATTTCAGTAATGTCATAGAACCATGGAAAGTCTGCATTCGGGAGCTATATTTTTAAAAAGATACAGAGTGCTAGTTCACACCTTCCCCGATTTATGTAATAAAGTGCCACACAGCGACCTGAGCCAGGGTGACGCTCAGACACCAAGCTGGTAGCTTTAATTTTTTTTCTTACAACTTTTCTTGATCCATATGGTTCTGGCAATATCCACACAGCAGTTTGCTTCTCTTCTTCATTTTTAAAACAGCTTTCATTTCTTTCCTCTGGTACTGCGGTTAAATTTAAATGATGTTTCAGGGACTCTTTACTTCCATGACTTCAGACCTGTGCCTTGGACTGCTGTGATTTGGGAAAGAGTAGGAAATTCCACAAGGGCCTCCAGCACCAGTCAAAATAAATTGTTTCAGAGGTGTCTTCAGTGGTTTAAAAACAAGTTTGGTGAACCAGATATTTCCTCCCTCATTTCAGGGGTAAAATCACAGTTTTTTTGGTAAACCGTTTCTCCAAGCATAAGGAATCCAATACGTCCTTGAAGTTCTTACTGGCAGGTTTTTAGCAGAGAACTGATCTCCGCAGAGGGCCTCCGAGCTGTGGTTCTGATGATCTGGCTAAGAGAAGTTTCTTTCCCTTCACAGCTCCAAACGTATTAGTCCTGTTAACTCTGGCTTTTGTCTTGGTTAGGAAATTTTTGATCTAACGTAGGGGTATTTCACTGTATTAGTTCTCTGTGGACAAAAAGTAATTTGAGTTTATTTTTAAAATTTGCATGGTAATGTGGCACAGTGACCCCTCTAGACAAGCTCTTTAAAGACTTCCGCAAAAGTCTTGGTGCTTAGCAAACATTGCACATGTCTGTGAAGCTATTTGATCTTGCAAGGGCCAGGACACTGCCAAGTGGCCTCCACAGCCCTATCTGCCACCTACTACTGTACCTACCTCACTTGGTGTGATCTTGCGAAGACCTTGCTTCCATAGACCTTGGCTTACCTGTTTCTTTTTGTAAACTGCAAAGGTTGCACCAAATGTGATTTCTCTAATTGCTCGGCAGAGTACTGTGATCCTTGACATCCTCATAAGAATTCTACAATTTTGCAAAAACTTCCATGGCTGAATGGGTATGAGAAATGCTCCCCGATATATTCATTTCTTAAAGATTTATGTCTCCTATTGGCATTTTAAAACCTTGAAATTTCTTTAGTAAAAGGAAAAAAAAAACCCGTGTAAATCTATACTCCTCAAATTTAACTGGGTATTAGGATACATTGGGTTATGCTGAAATAAAAATTACATCCGAATCTCACTGGCTTGGAATCAGAATCTCTATTTCTCCATCTTTCTCTGTCTCTCTGTCTCTGTCTCTCTGTCTCTCTCTGTTCTGTCTCTGTCTGTCTGCCTCTCTCTTTCTCTCTGTTTACGGTGGTTTAATGACAGTGGAGGGGGGCTCTTCATAGTCTTTCAGGGATTACAACTAATGGTGTAAGCTAGACACCATCATGAAAATTGCAAGACCATTTTATTAGAACGGAAAGGGGAAATTCCTGAGGTTCTCAAACCAGTCATTAAACATGACCATCCCAACACAATGCATATCATTTCCATTTACAACTCATTGGTTAGAACTAGTCGTGTGACCTTGGTACACTACCAAGGAGATGGGAATTACCCGGAGGAGAGGCTCACGGGGTGAGGTGAGCAGAGTAATGACTGCCAGAACTCTGGAACCTTTCCTAGTATAAAAGCTATAAATCACGTGTAGAATTAAATTCTGGGAAACTCAGCAGCAGTCCTAAGAGCTCTTCCAGCTCTGGATGTCTACGATTCTACAATCTAATCACACGGAAATTTCCCCTTTTCTAGTTAGTGTGCGCTCTGTAAAACACCTTTCTTTTTGTTTTTCATTGTGGTCAAGTATATATAACACAAAAGAAAATATCTTAGTTTTATTAGAGAAACTTTTTAAGCCATTTTATTGGTTGTGAGACCTTTTAGGAGAGCTGGTTCATATCAAAACACGTATCTCACCAATCGTTGAACAGAGATCACATACTCAGATTCAGAGAGAAAAAGGAGGTTTGTCTGCAAATCAACACTTTAAAAAACCATGATCTAGGATCCAGGCAGTGGGTTTCAACAAATCTGTGAGCTGCTTCACGCTGGGAATCTCCTTCCCTCTTCTACCCACTTTCTAGTAACCAAAAAGTTTTTAAAGATGGGAAGGCAAAGGACTCATTGGCTAGAAACAAAATATATATTACTAGGCAAATGGCATCCTCTGCACAAGGTATGTTCAAAATGTACCGTGAACATCAGATTAAAAAATTAGTTCAGTTAGACACACATTGCATTAATCCCCCTCAAAACACTCCTCTTCACTTAGAACACACATATCCAATCATCCTTGCCACTTTCTTAAGCAGCTCTGGAGTCCTCTTTCCAAAGTATCTCTAGTTGTACTGTTGTGGCTGCCTCAGCGTCCCAGACTGATTCAACATCTTGATCTTTCATGATCATTTTGATTTCGGGGAGGAGCCCGGAGTCACACAGTGCCAAAATCCATGAATAAGGTGCATGAGGACGCACCATCACGCTTTTGTGAGCCCGCCTTCCCATCGGATGGCACTCAGCAGCCCCTTCCCTGCATTTTTCATCATGCCTCATGAAGACACGGAAGCGGGGCTGCTTCAGAAAGTGCCAAGTATAACGGGATGTGTCCAAAGAAAGAACGGGTGTTTGGGGGGGATTTAAATGTGTCTTTCACTGTAATGTTTAAACATTCACCATACATTTTGATCACACATTGTATTTCATGGTTTGTTTTTTTTTTTTAATTAATCTTAATCCCACTCTCTCCATAAAAACAAAATCCACTCAGGTGCTGGAAATACAAATAATGCCCCGACCATCTGTCATCCCTGCTAATCACCTATTTCTCGTGATGTTTCTTTTGTGTTATAAAAGCTCTTTGTTTCTTAAGGAAATCGTAAACCCGAAATCTCGTAGAGCTGAGAGGCTTGTCCATATCATGGTGCATTTTCCTTCTAGTAGGATCCAGATTATACTGGGTGAGCTGCTACCTCGTCTCCCATCAGAAAAGTCCAGTCTATCCACAGTTCATTCTGCCCAGCTGCCTAGTGAGGACCTCAGTGGCCAGGGTGATATTTAATTTGTCACAGAACAGCCTGAGGCAGTGATAAATTCATAACCTTCTACTTCCCTTTCCTTAATACACATGTGATTTGTTGACGTGTTTATGTAACATTCTGGGAGTAGAGACAGATTTATAAACATTTTGCAATGCAAAATGGAGTGGAGCACAGCCCAGTGCACAGTCATGGTTCGTGAATTGCTAATAGGCCACGATTCAGGCTTAAATATACATCACATCTCGAGACATTAATCAATTCCTAGAGCGGAGTGAACACAAGGCTTGTCCTTCAGGGACACAAAAATGCCTATTTTGAAGAAAGGAATTATAATAAGGAGCACATAGTTATTCTAGACCTTGAATCTCTTAGCAGCAGCACATCTTTTATTTCATTTTTGAAAGAAAAGCATTTGCAAGATGCTACTTGTGGTAGATTCAGCCTGACTTTAAAATAAAGAATAAATATAGTGGCTTAGCATCTGTATGAAATATCCGATTGTTTGGCAACTTATTGATTCCCGTATATTTGACCCTTAGACTACATAATGAAATGCCCTCTTGTATGTGCGGTATCTCCAAGGCTGGACGCATCATGAAAAATTAATGGATTTTTGAGTGAAAGGAAAAGGAATCTTTTTTTTTTTCCTTTTCTCTTCATGTTTTGCTGTCACATATCGTTAAAACATTGAAGGTTTTTTTTTTCTCTGCTTATGTTTCCGAGGTATGGATAGTTTTACCTTTTAGTCAAATTAATACATATTTGAAGCCCTTCGAAATGCCACATCTATGTACGTGCTGATCTGGTCAGCATCTTGGACGACCTGCTTCTGCATTTTATAAACGTGATAACTGAGAATTAGATTTTAAATTACAAGTCAACAATGTGGTTGAATTGGAATGAAACACCAAATCTTCGGGCTATAAGTCTCGGCCTTTGCCTGAATAGGACGACTGTTAATACAATGTGTTCCTTGGTGAAGTGCTTTAGTATTGTTTGCCTATAATGTAATTTTGTAGTTTCCATATGGTGAAGCATTATCCCAGCTAAGGATATGCTGCAAAAAGCACATCACTAAAACAATTTGCTATAGAATATCTACCATATAAAATCTAGAGAATTCAAAATTATGCTTCGATGCCTGTTCCCAAGACCAAGGTTCTAATGAGCTGAGGCCTGGCTTATGGAGTGGACAGTGAGGATTTCTTGAAGAAGCCACTGTAGTGTGGACATTTCTTCGGAATCTAGAGGTTTCCTTCAATGTGAGAAGAGCTCATTTAGTATATCTCCCGCTCTCCTCAGTCTACCCATTTCCCCTGTGTAACCTAGAGGAATGGCAATTTGATTAGTACATCTGAGAAAAATGAACAGGGCTTGGGCATAGTCGGCATAATTACTCCCATCTATTTTGAAGTAGTCTTTCTTTTCTCCATCAGGATGGCTGTCACTGGGTAGGTAAGTCTAATTCTCTGATTCGGACATTAGTTGTCTCTGCTCAACATTTGTCTGTTAAACATGAGGTTTGGGTGTCCATTTGCCGTTGCTTGGCTTTGTGTTCGTGCTTGTTCAAATACTAGGGTGGTTACATTGATGATCTTTATTGAGCATGCGTAAGGATCTCACTTGTCATTTGTATGTTATTCGTTTGTGGAAATAATGAGTGAGAAATGCCTACAATACACATAATAAAAATAACAACAACAACGGTAATAATAATGATATAGTAAATAGCCGACAATAATAAGGTGCTAATGCTTTGCTTGCTTTGTTTCATTTAATCCTCATTACAATAATTTGGTGAAGAAATATATTACCTTCAGCTTTCAGACAAGCAACTGAGATTTTGGTTAGCTATTTTTGAATTGGAGTATTTCTCTTTATTGACAAGCAGCATGAAAACTCTACTATCTAAAAGAGCAGGGGAAGCTTGGATGGGAAAGGATTCCATACTAGACCCCCAACAAGTATCTCCCCGCAATTCCAAAGAGCTTTCTTCCTAGCTGCTGGGAGTTCTGGCTTCCCTCAGTTTGTAGCCCTCTTGGGGATAGGTAGCAAGAGCAGACAATGTCTTACCCATCCTTGCTCTAGAAAATGAGATGCCATTGAAAACTTTTGCACAAAACCAAGTCCATTATTCTCTTCCCTTCCCTTTTCTCCTCGGTCTTTTCTGACATTTTTCTTGTCTCTTACTGAAGCCTTGATTGGGATCATTGACTCTTACTCCTCCTGCTTTTATTTGCTCCAAAACTGCGATTTTTATCCCCTAGTAAATTAAATTCCAGATATTGCTGACAGTGAAAAGCTCTTCAATGACAGTGTGAGTTATTTCTCAACAGTGTTTTTCCCCTTCTCTTGTTTTTGAGATAATTGAGAATAAATCTGACAGCATAAAATATTGAAGGGGTGAAAATCATATTATGATCGTTTCATACCAGACTCTGTTGGAATCTCTTAGTACATTTAACTTCCCCAGGGGAGTAAGTGGCCAAGTTTCTGCACTAGGCCTCATTTTTTGAGAAATACATTTTGATTTGTCAAAAATATTCTGGTTAATCCAACATTTATTACCAAATAGTCTAGGTAGAGATTATTAATCTCAGTGAAAAATGTTAAGATTTTGACTAAAGAAATTATTCTTTTTTTTTGATAGTTAACAACCTTTGTCTGTGTATTCAGAGTTGATTCGGAATCCCAGCACTGTCATGTCCTTGTGTGTCTCGAACTTCCTAAGTCTCAGTTATCTTTAAAATGAGAATGTAGGATTTCATAACCTGTTGAGTTATATACTAAATACAAATAATTTAATCACATACTTACAACATTTTCTATAGTATAGTAAGTGTGGTAGGTGTCAAATATGTCTACAAATTCTCAATATTCATGATAGAAACTTCACGTCCCTTCACTCTGACAGTAGAGGATGTAATGACGTGTCACTTTCAATATCAGGCATCACATCTTGGTTGCTTCCTCGGGTCGTTTGCTCTGGCAGACGCCATCCACACGTTGCAGGGACACTGAAACTGGTGCGTGGACAGGAGCATGTGGTGCAGAGCCAGGGCCTCCAGCGAACATCCGAGAGCGGTTGCATGCTCCTGCCAGCAAACCTGTGAATGAGTTTATAACCCTTCTGCCTCCGGATGACTAAGCTGGCTGTTATCTAGACTGAAAGCTTATGAGACCGTGAGCCGAACTACCTAGCTGGCTGCTTTGGGACACCGAATCCTCAATAATTGTAGGATAGTAAGTATGTGTTTCTGTAAGTTTGGGCTTTATTTCTTTTGCAGCAGCAAATGATAACTAATTTAGTTATCACTGAAGATAACCGTTATTCATTCATGCACAAGAGCACATTCATTTTTGCAGTCTTCAGCTGGCCAGAGCTGGGCAAACCATCTATTGCTAGTGCTTGAACCTGGTTTGGAGATGGTTTCTAAATTTGAAACCAACCAGAGGGAAACGCTCTCACTTCATAAAGAACAGCTTGATAAATTTATTTTTCTAGAGTGGGATCACAAGTTTAAAGAGGGACTCAAAATACAACCGCCCAAGCTTCACTGATGTTCAAAATAATTGGGTCAGTGTGTGTGCACTTGCTGTGTATGAGAAGAGCCTCTCAAATATCGTATGTCTGTGTAGTCCCTTCGACCGGATGAGAGTGCCAGTGTCTAGAGTATAAATGAGTCCCCAGGACGGCGCAGGAATGAGAATGCAGGATGTATCCCCTGCCTCAAAGAAAGGAAGTATAGGATCAGGGCTCAGGCCACAATTTCACAATGCAGCATTTTTGGTATTCTTCAGCTAATGACGTGGGAACCAGGGCTCGTTCCTTGCAGCTCTGCCATGTGCCTGTGTTCTTACGCACGCTCACACACACACCGCCCTTAAATCACAGCTGGACACCGATCCCAGCAAGACTCCTGCCCAAGGTTCCTTGAGGTCCTCGTAAGAAAGAGGAAGGTCAGATGAAGTTGTGAATGACTAAGCACAGCCAGTGAGAATGGCTGAGAAAATCGAATCCCAGAGTGCACCTGCTTGCTGAGAATGAGTCAGTTTTTCTTTTTCTCGTCCTGAACGTTGCAGCCATTTACCTGAACTGAGAGGGTCATTGTAGGGAGTAGAGACGTGATGAATAATGAGAACAGTCAAAACATCTTCCGGGATCCATTAAACAAAGTTTAGTGTAATTTCACTGTCCCGTCTATGAAATAATATTTCACAATAATATTTTTAGTAATCAAGTTCATAAATGGATAGCCTTGTAGTTATGTCTTGTCAAGAAAGGGAGGGTGAGAGGGCTTTCTACCAGTTGTTTTTTAGCACAATAGGCATTTTTGTATGGTATGATTTAGATCAACGTGTCCCCCCAAATTTCTTGTGTCTACAAATGGGACTTTCTGAAGGTAATCAGATCATGGGGCAATCCACTCATCAGTGCACCAGGCCATGGGTAGCTGAATGTGCTGTTAGAAGGTGGGGCCAGGTGAGGAAATGGGTTACTGCAAATGTCCCTTTGGAGGCTGCATCTCTTTTCTGGCTCTCTGCTCTCTGGCTGCCACGGATTGAGCAGCTTTCACCTGCTATGTCCTTCTGCCATATTGTTTGCTTTGGTAGCAGCTAGCCACAGACTACAACCTCTGGAACCATGATTCAAATAAACTGTTTTCTTCTTTGTGCTGCATACATCAAGCATATTGTCTCAGCTATGGGAAAACGCACACGTGCAAAGTTTTTTCTCTCAGTGAAAGAATTTGAACGATGTTTTTCCTTCTCTTACACTGGCTTGACAGTTCTAATTTATGATATTTTTAAAAGCAGCCATCTCGCCCATTGGCCACTTAAACCAATAAGATTAGGTTCTTTTTACTTGATACTTGATAGTAAAGTTCCAAATACTGTTTATTCATAGCAGGTCTGGTATCTAAATTTTGGAATGTGACCAAAAAAAAAAAAAAATGAACTCAAAGGTTAATGATCACAAAATGATGTGATTTCAGAAATGTTAGCTAATAATCTTATGTGGATCAGTCTTATACACCTGAATGAATGGAAGGGTATCACTCAAATGGCACGTGGCCACCCACAGGCCAGTGTGACCTCGAGATACCTTGTTTTAACCATAGCTGACAGTCTCAGAAAGGAATGGCAAAGTCAACTGTACCTGGATTTCAGATGCTAGCAACATTCTGGGGTTGGTTCCAGACAATCAGCCCTTACCAGTTGTCACAAAAAGGGACAGTTAGTAACAGACTTGAAAGTACATATATTATCTGAAGAACAAGTCGTTTAGGAGAGTTGAACGTTTCTGTTCTTGTGTCTTTGCCAAGAGCCCTAAGGGCAGAGTTTTAGTTTTGGAAACAGAATCTGTCTGTTACTTGCCGTGTGACCTTAGATAAGCTATTTGGCCTCTCTAAGGATTCAAATCGTCATCTAAAAATCAGGGTTGTATTAAAACCAACTCCAGAGGGTGTCTCAAGGATTTGATAATTTTATAGTTTGTTAATTACTCAGTAAATGTAAGCAGCTAAGAATACTAGCATAAAAGTAGCATCAACAAGTGCCATTTTCCGTACAAAACACATTTACTTTTCTGAACATCAGGGTAAATGTAGTTTGGAATGGTGGGTGGTGGTGAGAAGTGCTCAGGAGCATTTGGAATAGACTCTGGTGACTACTGTCCTCTTACTTACCTGACCTGATTTAGGAGGCCTCACTGAGAGTCTCTGCTTGCCCTTCATGTCTGGCTTGGGCATAATGCTAGAGCACACCAATTTACACGGACCACGATGAAAATATGATGTCCCTGCTTCCAGGGATCTAGAATGACCACAGTGAGAAGCAGAAGTCCAGTAAGTCAGTAGAACTGAGAGATGTCTCTAGTGCTACCACATTTTGCTTCTCCTTTGCATCCAGCTGCGGGCCACCTACTCTTTCTTAAAAGCCTTTTCTCTTAACTTCGGGGACATGTCATCTCCTGACCATCTTGGCACCTCTCTAGTCGATCCTTTTAAATCTCTGCCTGGGTTTTCCTCATTGTGTTATTCTCGGTGTCTTGAGACTCAGTATTTGTAGCCCTGCTTCTCTTCTTTATCTGCTCTTGCCCCTTCAGTGATCTCACACATTCTCCTCCCTTTAACACTGTCTGTCTCCTAATTATTCCAAAAATATGTATCTGTAAACTGAACTTGATTCTGAATTCCAGGATCATAACCTACAGTCGACTTGACATAGCCACTTGAATATCTAAGAGACTTACCTTGTCTGAAACCATACTTTAATCACTTTTTTTTGTTGTTGTTCTTACACTGCTCATACATACTGATGGGGAAATTTTGTCAGCTTCATCTTTAAAATGCAAATGGAATCTACCTGCTCCTCCCCATCACCACTGTTCCTGCCTAGAGCCAAACTTCTGAAGCTGTAATTTGGATTATTCTGATAGATGTAATGATTTACCTGCTTCCCTGACCCCCCGGACTGTTCCCAAGCTACTGTGCGCCACAGTCATTCCAAGGTGTTGGAGTACAGTTTCCCAATCCTTCCTGTCAATTGCTAAGACAGCTTCTCACCCCTCAAAGCCACGCGCCTACGGCAGCCCACAGAGCCTCACAACCCGTATCCCGGGACCCGACCCCTGCGCTTCACTCTTCACCCCGCCTTTCATTCCGTAACCCACCGCACCCTCTTAGCCCTTTTGCCTTATTCAAGCAAGCCAGTTACGCTCCCACTACAGGCCCTCTGGACTCACTTTTTCTTGCCCCAGGACACTCCTCTGTCCGTCTGTCCATCTCTGTATGTCCCATTCGTTCTCTTTAACCAACTGTTGCCCTTCACTTTATAACAGAGGTCACTATGCTGATTCATCTATCGTTCCACCTTTACTCTGGCCACAGTCCACTTCCACGTGAATCCACGTTTTAAACTTTTCTTTCCACAGCTCACCACCTGATTTTATATGTAGGTGTCGAGATATGTCCATATATATATATATAAAATCATGTGCATAGATGTGAAATTCATCATGTGCCCTCTACTCCCATCCAAGAGTGAGCTACATAGGGAACCTTTAGATTTTGCTAATTGCAGTATTCCCTAATCTTAGAAAAATGAATGCTTGGCATGAGGTAGGCAATTAATGAATAATTGTTGAACAAATAAGGGAAGAAATTAAATTTTTATGAACTGTAATTATTCCAGTAGAACACACTACTCCTAAAAACATCATCAACCAGAACTTTTTCTGAATTCAGAAGGGTCCTAGCTGTATGATAAAATAATCGGAGACTGTGTGGGTTAATCTTGTCAGCTCGACTGGATTGTGAAAGTCCTGGAGAGAGGGTTGGTCCCTGGGAGTGCTCTACTCATCCTTGCTCAGAGCTGAAAGTGCTGCTTGGATGCGGGACCTGGCTGGAGGAGCTGGAGACTAGGAAGGCAGATCGCTGCCTGGCGCTCTTCTCCCAGCAGGGCTGCCTCGCCCCGAGGAAGTGAGCAGTTCTGCTCCACTGCACTCTTCTATCACAGTATTTCTGCCCGGGAACCACAAGATTACGAACCAAACCTTCTGAAACTGTGAGCCGAATAACCTTTCCTTTAACACATATTGTGTCACAGTGATGAAAAACTGACTAATACAGAGACTTAGAAAGATACAACGCTCTTTTAGGCATTGCAAGTAAATCAGTAGAATATTAAAGTCCAGACTCAGTCTCCTAACTCTTGGTCTGGTGCTCTGTTTAACTTAGTGTTAGGGGATGTCAAAATTCTAAAACAGAACTATGAAGAACTTGTTGATGGGAAAAATATCTATATTTACAGGAGAAGTCTAGGGCTTGACAAGGACTATTGAACCAGCAATGAAAGCAGAGTTCACTGAAAAGTTAAAGTGAGAATAATTTAAAATGGAGAATGTGAATTTGAAAAAAAGCAGTCATAGCAGCTAAAGAAAGTTTTCAGGTTTTGTCAGTGATGAATGGTTCATTCATTAGTTCACTGCATGCCAGTCAGTGTGCTTCAGGTTGAGAAGTACTAATTTTCTGAGTGACTGACATTTGTTTGAGTTAGATGAGGAGGAGACATAGTTAAAGATGTGCTCTAGGAGGACAGAGGAGGTGGCATCTGTATTGTGTCTGAGAGAATAATTAATTCTTAACCCGTACAGAAGGAATGGAAGTGGAAGATGGAGTGAGCTGTGTGGACAAAGTCAAGGTTGTATGAAAATGTGTGGATGTGGGTGCTAGTAACTAGTCAAAGAGGTCTACACCACTAGATTAGGGGCAAAGAGAAGAGAGAGGGTGGTGGGAAAGAGGCACTGAGGCGAGATGGTGGATGGTCTTAAGGGCTCAAGCCGCTAATCCCTGTGATGAAGAACATACATTCTTTTTGCTCTTTCCTTGTCAGTTATCAGGGCTTTTAACACTGTTTTGGTAACCTGTGACTTTCTTAGGAAGTAGTTTTTTTCTATTATTTGCTTCTGTAGATTCTAAGCCAGTTTTATGAGCTTTTATTATGAGGATGAATTTTATAAGACTTCTATGTTAAAGTACATCTTATTCATGCGTGGACTTTATGGAAGGCCAGAACCTGATTCTTATGTATGGGCATATTGTGAGAGAGTGTAAAATTTTAAATATATCTTGTACTATACTCTCCAAGTTGTAATTCTTTTCAGAGAGGGGTGTGTGTATGTGGGGGAGGGGTGTACCTAAGTTTAAAGGCACAGAGCATTTTATTTGTATAATAAAAGTTCCACATAAGGTGGCAATAATAATTTTAAGGGAGTTGTGAAGTTTACATGTTGTAAACTACATTTGAAAAAAAGAGACGTGTTAGATTTATATAACAGTTTTCCTTTACATTACCATAAAATGGAGAAAAAAAAATCCTAGAAAATTCTAGAAGGCCAAAGATACTTTTTAGTAAATGATGAATGTTCTGTGATACAATGGTGATTAATCAAACAGATAATATTTTATTTGCACTTGTCAGGGAAGGTGCTGGGATCTTTTAGGAGATGTTCTCCAAGAGAGGAACACAGAGTACCCAGCAGCACCCCCTCCTTCTCTTTAGGTGACAGACACACCAGAAATGACAGTCCAAAGTGGGCAGAGATCAGGGGAAGTTGATGAGTACTTCCCAGGCGATGCACAGAATTTTCTTTAATGGAATTCTGGTCACGTAGTCCAGAGCTCAGATCTGCTTTGGTTTAATCAGTTTGCTGCACATTAGAGTCGAGTATAGCCATGTTGATCCAGGACCCACATACATAATTTATTTCCCGTAAATTAGGTTGTGGTTAGCTCCCTCTGACACATTATTTTGAAAGCAGCAATGGCAAGAGTAGAATCATGTATCAAGTTTATGAATATATGTTATCTCCATGTGTACTGTAAGAATTTACACATACGGTCTCAGTGTTAAGGCAAGTGACTTTATTACAAGCATATAACAAATACAGGCAGTACTGGACTATAAGTAGGATTTCAACTTCCTCTCTTCTGGTAAAGCATTTGGGTGGAAAATGGGCCCATGCATGCTGCAAAGCTGAATTAAGTCAAATGAGTATGGCACCAAACACCTGCTTTGGTTGAGCAATTAATCCAGTAAATCCTGCAGTGGGAGAAGCCACAACAGCTGCTCAGGACAAAGCCGGCACAGATATAGAGTTAGATCCAGGTTTTGATGCACTCTTCCTGATGTTTTTAAGAACATTCCAGCGAAAATACAGTTGCCATTTCTCTGCTCTCTGTCCACGGCTGAAACTACGAAATCCTAGAGAGGAAGAGGTGAGCGAGACAAGGCAGGCAGACCCGAACACATTGTCCCTTTTATGGCAGGTGGCACTCGCACGCCAGCAATCCCACAACCGCCCCTGAGAAAGCCAGTGACACCACAGTGGAGTTGCCCAGAGAAAAAAGAATTTGTCTGCATCCTATCCATGACTTTTGGTGTGATGAAAGACAAGTAAAATAATAGTTTAAGAAAAATATGGTTCTTCAAAATTCCTTCAAGGATGACTTTAGAGTAGCGGCTTTATTTATGTAACACGTTACGTTTGTGGGTAGCACACGCTTTGGGTCATTAAGTGTCCTTTGCTCATTCCTGACATTGTCAAAGGAGAGCCTGGTTCTCTGTGGTGATGATGTTTATAGCTCTGCATCATCAAAAAGCAATTCCTTGCTATTTGGGATTCAAAGCCCAGCCAGGCCTCCCTTGTGACTCACTGGGGTTCATCTGGGGCTCTCCACTCGCCTGCCCAGGCCGCCCTCATGAATCCTTAATTCCACTTGAACTCAGCGATGCCAGAGTCACTTTCCATCAACCCACCCCCTCGGCCGAGCTGTTCCGCCTCTTCTGTGCCGAGCATCACACTGTGGTCCAGGATTGATGGGACGCTGGGTCACAGCCGCAGAGACAAAGGAGGTCGAATGCAGCACTTGCGGTTTGCTTTGAAGACCTGATGTTGTTATCACCCCTTCTGACCTCCAGAGCTGCTGCTGCTGCTGACATTTTCTGGGATTTACCTACATAGCCCAACATCTTGTGAACTGGCTCCCTTGATGCATCCTGGACAATGCAGTGAAATATTAATGATGTGCTATGCTCACCCTTGTCTGCATAGCAGCAGAGCTGAACCTGAGATGACATGCTGAGGTGAGATCAGACTGCCGTGTGGCTAGCATCTTACCATGGCATCTTTCTCCTTCCCAAGTTTCGGTCTTCTCCAGGAAGATAGGTCTGGCCTGGATGGAATGGTGGCCTGATGTCCAATGCAGGTGCTACTCCAGACCCTAGAGTAACTGAGGAAGGTGGGGAACTGCTCACTGGAATCAGAACTGGGGTGAGTTAGAGGGTGAGCTCAAATCCAGGCCGTATGTCCACAGGGAGAGTAAAGAACTAAATGCTTGCGACTAAGCTAGGGAGACCCACTCCACATACGAGCAAGGACACAGACAGGGAAGTCACATTGAAGATGGTGACCCAGAAAAGGGCTAGCGCAATGATGACTTTTAAAAATTGGGTTCTCACAGTCTCATGTTTGGTTGGCCTCATTTAGCAACACGAAATGAGGGAGTTGGTGACAGGCAAAGTATTGAGGGAGGTAGAAAATTTATTTACAGAACACAGGATTACATGCCCTTTCTCACCCAGGTTTTTTGGGTACTGGATCTAGGGAGGTGCCTCATCTACAAGAAGATAAAGAAATGTATACTTGCAAAAATATTTACAACACTCATGGGATTTCTAGGAAGTGATGGTCTCATTTCACCAAGAGGTTAATAATAATAGCTGATGCTAGTGAAATCTCACTGTATACGAGGTACTAGGTTAAATGCCTCACAGAAGCTACTACACTGAATTCTCACAACCATATGAGATGGTGCTACTACCTCTGTTGTAAAGATCAAAGAAACAGAAGCTAAAACAGTTTAGGCAAATATCTTTAAGTTTGTACATATAATGAATGCTTAAATCTGACTCTATGACTTATATCTTGACCTCTACATGGGTGTTAAGAAATGAGGAGGGGGGCTGGGGATTTAGCTCAGTGATTAGAGTGCTTGCCTTGCAAGCACAAGGGCCTGAGTTCGATCCCCGGCACCACAAAAAAAAAAAAAAAAAAGAAAAAAAGAAATGAGGAACCTCCCAAGAAGTGTTAAAAACTGTGTGGAGACAGGAATCTATGATCCATGAACAAGTCGCCCCTCAGCGCCTTCTGAGAGACTCCTGAAACCCGCTCCTGAGGCCAGGGCGGGAATGCTGTAGTTCTGGGTGTAGATGAGGAAAGTGGGCTTAGTGGACTGTCTTGCTTTGACTGGAAGGAGTAGATTTTTATCTATGGATTCCTGCTCTGCTTTCTTTCTGCTCTGGGTGCCAAATTCTTCTGGCACCAAAACTGTGGAAACTTGGAGTAATTGATAGACATTGCACACTTCTGCCAATGAACGATGACTACCAAAATAAAAACATCTAAGCAATATTTAGCTTGGAGAAGAAATTTTACAGGGCTCTTCGCACACTTGAAAACTGCAGTGTGGGAGAGAAAAAGTAAAATTTGTTCCATATGATCATAATGGATGCAATTGAAACCAATAACTGAAAATTATAGAAGGGAGATTGCAACTGAATAAGTCATTGTTTTCCAGAAACAAAAGGTTACAAAAATTAGGAGTTGGCTTGTGACAGTGTGAGTTCGTCATCACTAGATGTGGTCATGTAGAGGGTATGGCATCTTCTGTTGACAGTGGCACTTGTCAGAGTTTGGGGTTCCTGAGAATCTTTTGAACTACTTGTTAATAATGCATATTTCTGGCCATGACGGGCTCTGATTCAGTAAGTCAGTCACGAGTATCCATTTTTAATGAGAACTAGAGCATTCTAATTCACATGGAAATATTAATCTGGAAACTCTAAAAAGGACTTTTCCTTTTAAGAGAGAAGTTAAATTACATGATGGAGTTTCCATCTAGCGCTGTGTCCAGACCATGTTGCTCTATCTATAGCCAGAGTTTCTAGTTTTCAGACAGTCTTCTTATCACTTTAGTTTAATATTTAGTCATACTTTGTCCCCTTCTTCTGATTATTTTGCTCAGCCAACCAATATTTACTGAGTACTTGGTCTGTGCCAGGAGTTATTCTGGGCATCGTGGAGATAAAGCAGAACAAAGCAGCAAAAGTACCTGCCATTGCAGGGCTGAAAATCTAGTGGAGAATGACTTTAAAATAAAATGAAATAATGAAATGACTCAGTTATTTCATAAACACTTTCCTTTATGCAATCAGACGCAAACTCTTTTGGGAAAGGACTCTTTTATTTAGCATTTCATGCAGTATCTAGAACAATGCTCCATAAAAGTAGTTACTCATTTTTTTTTTTTTTTAGTTACTCATTTTTTATGTTTTTGGTGCTAGGGATTGAACGCAGAGCCTTGTGAATACTAAGCATGTGCCCTACCGATGGCCTACATATACTCTTAGCCTTCAAAATATACTTTAAAGAAGCAATAAAACATTAAAACAAGACTTGTAGACTTAGAACAAAACAGAAAAAATATTTTTTACTATAAACCAGGATAATCTCAGTGGTTTATCTGAGGATTTCTTTGTGCTTTATGGTGGGGAATTTTTACACATCAATGGATTTCTCTCTGCATTAATAAAAAAAGAGTATCCAGAACAAGCAATAGAAGATTCTCATGTTCTGGAGGACTTTTTTGCTTTCGTTTTTGTTTTTTTTTTGGTTACAGTTTTAGAGAGGTAGTGGAAAATTGAAAGACAGACACAAAGAATAAAAATAAGGATGTATAACAGGTTTCTTAAATATAAAGGACGAGATAAGTAAAGGTTTTTGGCTTTCTAGGCCTCAAATTTCTATCATTGCTACTCAATTCTGCCATTACAGCATGAAAACAACTATAGAAAATATATAAATAAGCGGACATATTCTAATAAATAATTATTTATAAAAACAAGTGAAAGGCTAGGTATGACCCTTGGACCACAGTTTTCTGACTGTCGTATAGAAGAAATAGTTGAAAGAACTGAGTCCTGTTGCTTGGAAAAGAAGGAAGGAGAACACTATTACTATTTTCAAATATTTGAATGACTTCTATGCAGAAAAGGCACTTACCTACACTTCATGTCCAGAGGATTTATGATCAACGAGAAGCCTTATGACAGTATATTTTGCTAAGGAAAACGGTAACATTTTAGTAGAATTCCCCAGAGTTGTTATAAGTTTAATGACTTTCTGATCACTGGAAGTGTTCAACCCCTTGCTGGATACTCGGTTCTTAGGAATGTTCCAGAATGAGCAAGTAACTTTGTTGCATGATTTGAATATATGTCCTTTACATTTTCTTTCAACCATTAAATTAAATGATGAACAGGAAATTTAATGCATGGATCAGGGCACAAATTAATTTAAGGCTGCACACAGAAGCACAGGTAAATAAGAGCCTAGCAATTTCACATGTTAAATTTTATCTATGGTAAGTCAATTACTGGATGAAAAATAAACTCTGCTAAATGTCAAGTATACGCTTTAATAAGCGCATTAAAATACTCCTGAATTAATGTGTTAAGTACCAGTTCTGTTCCCAGTTTGATTTGTAGACTTTGAAGAGTTTACCTGGTAAATGAGTTTGTCATTTGAAAACCAAGTGACTATCTCCACATTACACGGGCTACACAGAGTGGCTAGTCTCTCACCTCCCTTTTAGAAGATAAGCGATTTTATGTTTTTTAGCCTGTTTTGCACTTCTGATAAAATCCTTTTGTGGGCTTTGTTATGCTTTGCATTTATGAAGTTGTAAATGCTATAAACAACAGCCCTTCCAGATGGGTGTTAGAGCTATAAAATTAATAAACAATGATTTATTCAGAGCCTATTATCCCACTAATGAAAAGGAGAACCAGACAGTGTCTGAAGGATGAACATGACAAGAAGCTAAATGGTTTAAAATTTGTGACTCTCCTTAAAATGCTACTCATGTGTGCCAGAGAGCAAACCTTCAGTCAGGCGGAACTGGGGTCCCACCTCCCAGTGGCAGGTCAGATGGGGTGAATGATTCCAATCAATATCCAGTTGTTAGAGTAACAGCCATATCGGTTCTGGATGGCCGACTGGGCGAAAACATGTTTGTTCTACTTAATGTGACAGTGTCTTGTCAAATTAACAGCCACGGTGGCAGGAGCAAGCTTGCTTTAATGGTCTGGAGTCAGTTCTACAGAGAATTTATCAACATGCGACTGAGAAGAATCCTAAACCTCATTACCAAGGTTTATTTATAGATAATAATTGAAGGTGTGCTGTGTACTTACAACGGGATTTGTTTGCTGTTTTAACAACTCAGTTTCTCGATCCTTATCAAATGCAGCCCTGGTGACACCTGCACACTTAGTATGATTGTGTTGGGTGTGGATTCAGATATGCCGAGGTCCGTGGAATAGTTACGTGTCTGCTGAGATAGTTTAGCAAGACAGAACGATTATTTGAAATAATCGAGTACTAGATGTGGAGAGCAGTAGGAAAGAACTACCCAGATTCCTACTTTAACCCTCCACTTATCGTGCATATATGAACACACTTTTTCTCCCTAGGTAAACTGTTGTTCTAAAGTGAGAGAGAGGAAGGGAAGAAAAAGGGATAAAAGGGACAAAAAAAGAATCAGAACATATTATTCCCATGATGAATGTAACCATTATGCACTGCAAACTTTACTAATAAAAATTCAAATTAAAAAAATAAAGTCAAAATCATAAATTGTTTGCCAGGTTCTTCCCAAATAGGTTGTATTTGGTCCATAAATTGTTATTTTTTAAACTGAGATACTCTCACTTGGAAATAAGAAAATTTCACAAAGCTCTGGATGTCTTATTTCAGTGAAAACTTCAGAGGAGTCCCACAGCATACACCAGCTTTTCTGCACGTTAGTGGTTGCCTGGAGGTGTGCGGTAGCTTGCTCTTCTTAGGTGGGCTTGATGTTCTCCACGGTGCCTAGCTTGATCCATTTGTGTGGCCTGAGTACATGACAGCATTGATTTTTTTCTGTGTCTGATGTAAAGGTTAAATGTTGGTTGTCTTCATCACATTCATGGGTGGAAAATGCAGAGTTATGGCCTTACCACTGATGGATCTGGAGACACTGTTGGTTCTTTCTTCCTCTAGCCCTGCAGTCCTGCACCGTGCTCCCCCAGGGCCTCACCCCGTCAGGAGTCAGCTGACATTGGAGCCTGCGAAGAGCCAGCCTGTTGCAGGAGAGAATAGGAATGGGAGGGAAAAGGCCTGAGGACAGATTTAAGAGACACAATTGTGGAAGCCAGAGAACATGCCCACTAATTGACTCTGTGTCTTGCAAAAGTCTTACTTGATCCCGAGCTGTTCACTCCTGAAGTGATCAGTTGGGCCAGATGGTTCTTGCTGGACCTTCAAGTCCATGCTTCTGTGGTGGCAGAATTGGGGCAACCTTGATTTCATTGTCTAGTTTTACCTGGTTGTGTTCTTTGGGGACAAGTAAATATCCACCTTGTGAAACTGAAAGGCAATCAAATTACAGTTTCATGAGACGCTAAAGTGTTTTAGAGGATGCAGAGTCCAGCTTGCCTGATATAAAGTCTGAACCAACACATACACCTCTTCGGACAGCTTTATTTAATAATAGTATTTTAAAATAAGCCTTGAAAGAGCTATACAAACATACGCTGTAACTGGAGGCTTGCAGTGGAGACTCTTTGAAGATGGAATCGCTGGGCAGTGGAATGTTTTCAGAGACAGATCTCAGCCTGGAGTGTGGAGTGTTGGCTGTTTCGCTTGCCCTCAGGGATGCAGGGACTTCTGAACAAGAGAAAACCTGACCAAAGCCAAGGACAATTTCATCACTCAGCTTACGAATAATTTTTCCAGTAATGTCAGCTGAGTGTTCAAAACGAATCTCCCAAATTGATTCAACGTAAGACCTCAAAATACAAATCATTCATCTGAAACATGGACTCCCCACTGGTTGCTGTCTAACAGCCTGGTGACATAGAAGGATGGATGTCACCTGGTGAAGTCATTCCTGTTTGCCTAACAGCAACAACATGATGAACCAGGAAAATGGCAGCAGCTTTCATATATTTATATGCTTAGAACAGAAAAAAAATATCTTCACTCTACTCACTAAATGTCAAATAAGACACCAAAGACAAAAATCTAAGCCTGCATTTTAAAAGTATTTTTAAAGATATATTAAAGGCAAAGCATTATTAAGTAAAAAACACAGAGTTTGAAATACATGTATTATGGAACTAAAACCTTAATTTAGTAATTTTTTTTCCTCTGAAAATGGAGAACATTCAATCTTTCGGTTTACATTTCCACTGCTTCAGCCCGGAGATGAAACTGAAGAAGACTAGGGGAAGTGTTCCTGGGTTTTGAGGAGAAGTTTTGAGAACGAAATGAAATAATTTGTGTGAAGGTTCTTGGCACAGTGTATAATACTTCATAAACATCAACAACATACATAGAAGACAGATGAAATAAATCATTTCGTTGACTAAATCCCGATACGAGTTTAGAGGGAGGGAGGGAACTGGATGTCAGCATTTTTTTTTCTTAATTAATTACCCAAATATGCCCTCTGTATCTATCACAGTAAGCTCGAACTACCAGGGCTAAATCCTACAAATCAAGTTGCTCTGCAATACAAAGGAAGAATATTAGAACCTCGTTTTGAGTTCTTGGAACTGATTCTCTAAGGAAGCCAATGTGTCAAGAATATTGTGAAAGAGGTACATTTCTAGACAGATTTCTGTAGTTTAGAGCAGGTGTTTCATGAAAAAAAAAAAAAGAAAGAAAGCTTGGATTCGGAATCCCAGACAAAATTCAAATTTCTAAGATAGGTAACAAACTATAAGTATTCATAAGTCAAAAAAGAACCTTTCTTTATATAAAAATTTCTCACAGGCTGTTGGAATGGACGTACCTGCTGTTCATTCGATATAATTACTGAGAAATGAAATCACAGCATCTGTGTCTGCCAGTGTAAAATGGCAATTAAGAAGCCATGAATTTATCAACTATGTACTGAGTTTCTATTAATCGCTACCAGGAGATTAGAGGTGAATAAATACAAAATGAATCTTAAACTTCCGTCTCCTTAGGAACTTGCAATCTATTGAGAAAGACATAGATACATATGTAAGGAAAATGTGAGGGGTAAAATACAATGCGTACAAATAAGTATTATATTAGTTACATAAAGTATAACACAGATTACTTACATATAACTGAGACCAATTGTCTCTATAATATGTCAAAGATTTAGAGGTATTAATAAAACAAACTATAAAGATTAGCAGGGACAGTTTAACTCTTTCATTCTTTCTTTAGTTCTGGATATCTAACAACTACCTTAAAGCACAATTTCTTTTAAGCTCCGAAATCTGAATATGGACTTTCTCCTTTAGCCTTCCAAGAATCTTTCAGTAAACTCTTTAAATCACAGCTTCCTCTCCACAGTCTTGCCTGTGAGATCGGTGTCCCTCAGAAGGATGTATACACATTGCTCAGTGCTTTGTCAGAATGAGACAGCTCAGAGCCTGCAGATTTGTGGTGTGGAATGTAGCTCTAGAAAAGCCGAAGTGCTGTGTAGTACCGAAGGTGCTCAAGGCTGTGGATACCGTGAAAACTCATAACTGCAGAAAGCATGAGTATCAGGAAAGTCCTTTCCTGCTCTACCTTACAGAGAAGAGATTTTCATTCCATGTAAATCTTGGTCACCACCTTTACTCTGTCTCTTGTCCCTCTTCCAGTCTGTGGTCACCACATTCTCTCTGGTTTTCAGTTTTCCAACCACATTAGCTTCACTTTGGTCCCACATAATGCTGGTAGTTAATTCATTCTTCCTTAGAGTCTTCATCTTGATTGTTCCCAAATCCTCCAGATCTTTGGCTGGTTGGCTATTTCTCATCTTTTAAGATTCAGTCCAAATTATACTTTTTCAAAGAAGTCTTATCCATCCAGCCTTTCATATCATGTGCTCTCACACACAAATAAAAGAAAATGTGCTTCATATTTGCTTCTTCAGTAGGAAACTTAACAAGTAACACAAGAGAAAGGTCTAGAATTGAATGAGTTTCAGATGACTGACCTCAAATCGCCACAGTTTTATGTTTTCTCTACTCTAGCTTTCCTAGCATCATCTTCCTCCTAAAAGCACTTCCCTTCATGGTTGAAAATGGGTCCAGAAGAAATCTCAGAGGAAATGATCCTTGACATCATAAAACTATTGTGTTCTCACGATTATTTCCTAAAAATGAGAAAAACTTGTTAAGACACTGGTAGCAAGCTTGGTTTACATTTCATTGATTAGAAATTAGCCACATGATTATGCTTGAACTAATCATGGAAGAACAACATGGGACTAATTTTTAATAATAGGAGCGATCACCCTTTGAATTGAAGTCCTTTCTTTACACCACGCATTGCTGCTGTTGGTCCAAGGAGGATGGAGAAAGTATGGAGGAGTCAACCACAATATCTGCATCCCCTCGGACATAACCTCATTATCCTTGTAAGCTTTTACAATCCTTACAACTTTAAATTATGTAGAGTAACCCTTGATATTTGTGGGCAATCGGTTTCAGGCTGTTCTGCAGACACTGAGACTTTAGATGCTTCAATCTTTAGAAAATAGCATAGTGTTTGCATGTAATGTATGCGCATCCTGCTAGCTACTTTCGATCACTACTAGATTTTTGCAACACCTGATACAATGTAAATACTCTACACAGGTGTTATACTGCATTGTTCAGGGAATAATGACAAGAAAAAAAAAAGCCTATGTACATTTGGTGCAAATGTGATTTTTATTTATTTATTTTTGGTGCTGGGAACTGAGCTCAGGGCCTTGTGCTTGCAAGGCAAGCTCTCTAACCACTGAGCTCAATCTCCAGCCCACAAATATGATTTTTAAAAAATATTTTCTTTCAGAGGTTTGTTGTTGAATCAGAGGGTACAGAATGTGTGACGTGGAGGGCTTCTGACTGTATTTATGTTGAGATATAAATATATATACATACATGTATGTTTGTATGTATTTATGTATGTATATATATTTGTATAGTGAGAGATATATATTTGAGATATATATATATGTATATATATATATAGAGAGAGAGAGAGAGAGAGAAAGGCCACTCAAAAGTGTTTCAGAAAAATAAAAACTTTTCAGGAAAATAAAAACTTGTATAAATGTTTTAATACTAAATTTATTGAGACACGAGGTTAATATAAATTACCTTTGGCCTCTACGATTATAAGAGGACAAGAGGTGGCTATTGGCTTCAGACATTTATTGGTACGTCAAACTGCTGCTTGGGTGACCTTAGTCATTGAGATTGCTGCACATGCATTTCCAATTTCTTCTCTAAGGGCCGGCAGTGTAGTGAGTTTTCTGTGAGATACAACATCCTCTAGTGTCCCCATATGAGGGTAACACTATCTGTTGAGACTCTGTCTCAGAATAAATAGCATTTTTAATAAAAGGACTGGTGATATAGTTTAGTGTAAAGATCCTGGATTCAATCCTCAGTACTTAAAAAAATCATCTCTTTTTACTTTAACTTTCGACTAGTTTGTAATCTCACTGACAGCAGTGAACAGTTTGCTGTGTATTATAATGGAATTTACCTAACGTGGGTCTCAGGTAAGCTTATCCCTGGTGCACCCAAAAAGCACACATTAATATTGTTACAATACTATTGAATAAATGAAAAAAGAGTGACTCAGACAACTCCATCTTTTTTTGCCAATCTGGAAGATTTCAAGGTGCACACATATTCTTAATAAAAGTTTCACATTTCATTGTAAGAAATAGAGGAAGCGAATCAACTGTATAAACAATTATAGAAATCCAAACCCAACGACTTGTAGTTTCAAGATGTTGTATTAATTAAATATTCCCAAGTTGAAATGGGCCTCCTTGTGAGCAGATAGCTCCAAGAACCAGAGTCTATTGCGATTCCTTTTCTCTTTTTTTCCCCAGCTTTACCTGAGAGGGAATGAAAAAAAAATAACAATTCTACCTTGATGTAGAAAAAAGATCACTGCTTTAGGGCTCAGAAGCCCCTTATAGTATCAGCTCACCACGAATTAATCCATGTAACCTGCATATTAGCTCATGCATTGTGATTTTCCTTTGCAAAATGAAAGAAATGTATGGGATAAACTGTGAGGCTCTTCTGTTCTCTAAATTCTTGTAATCCCTTAGCACTCAGAGGAAATAGAGAATTTGAACACTAGGTAACTTTTCGTGATCACTCAGCTTCTGGAGTCCCTCATATTGGTAGAAGGTGAGCGCATATCTGTCCCTTTCTACAACTATTTCTTTCATACTCTTTTATGCTGGTTCTGTATGACTTACTTGAGTTATTTTCCTGGCTAATTTAGCTCATGTCATGGTATCCAGATGGATGATAATAATAATAACTACTACTTACATAGTACTACATGCTGTCAACTATTCTTAGAACTTTGATATATTAACTCAGTCCTCATAACAGCTTCTAAAGGTAAATATTTAGTGATGTTTATTTTGTAGATGAATAAACTGAGGCAGAAGGAAGTTATACAATATGTTTAAAGTCACAGTGTAATTTTCAGTGTCTTGAGTCAAATCTAGACTGTTCCACGACTCCACACATGTGTGCTAAAGTAATAAACTGGGCGGAGTACAGAGGGCGTAGATGAAGATGGCAAGAGCAGATACCAGTTAGAGAGCGTGGGGCCAGCCTCCCAAGGCACCGAGTCAGGTACACAGAACAGGGAAGCTATTCACACAAATGCAGGAAACTGACCCGAAGTCTGAGTTACATCCCATAGACTAGTTTGCTCTCAAGATTTTATCTTTGGGATTGCCTGCCAAAAATGCAACTTTAAATATAAAACCAACACAATGAAATCATTTCTTGGAAAACGTTTCTGTGGTTCACTGTGGCATGCCAAGTTAAGGATATCTGTCTTACATTTTCAAGCACGTGTGCTGTAGTGATTTTATGGGGTAATGAATTGGCTTCCACTAAAGATATTTTATTTTTACAGGGGCTGGAGCTGGAGCTGGAGAAACATTATGTGGCATACGGTGAAATGTCTCACTTTTTCAGATTCCTTTAGCTAATCATCTGCAGGTGAATTTTCTAGGAACTCTGGTTTTAACCATTTGACTGCTTGTGGATTAAAGTGGGCTATGACTGAAGGTTTGGGGCATTATGGTGTGGGATTTACTGATGGGGAATGGAGGAGTTCAGAGTTTGGGGGAAAATAGAGTGTAATGGAATAAATATGAGGCTCTGCCTCAGCCTTAAAATTGAATGGGACTTAAAGTCCATTCATTAGATTCAACGGAAAATACTGTAATTCAATATGCAAGGAGTGATGCAATTTATCAAAACTAGTATGATGTCCACTTCCCAGTTTATTACATAGCTAATACTGTTAGTTATCTACCAATATCCATTTTCTCCTTCCTTCCTTGGCAGAACTCCAATTTTGCTACTAAAGTATTCTGCTCCCCAGATTACCTTCCAACAAGGGATGACATATGACACTGTTCTAGCCAAAGAGATTTGTTTGGAAATTGGCTGGGACTCCTGGGAAGGCAGCTATTTCCCAGTCCTCCTAACTGGTGGCCAAGAGGATCTACAAACATTTTGTAACTGTGAGGCAAAAGAAATGAATTTCACAGGGTGACATGGAAAGATGGAAAGACCTGGATTCCTGACTCGTTAGGAAACTGATATAGCTATCCTTGAATGCTTGGGCATTGAATTTACATTTTTTTTTTCTGAAAAACCAAATTATATATATTTTTTATCTATGTAAGCAGTTATCTCATTCTGAAGCTAAGAAAAATACTCTCAACTAACCCCTTCAGGTGGCCCACAATTAGGAGTGAAGAGTTGTGTCTCTGACAAGGTGTGTTAATTAGGTTTCTCTATAGGAGCAGAATCAATAGCACGTATATGTATAATCATGTAAGAAAATTTATTGGGTAAGTTCTTAGTTACTTTTCTCTCGTTGCTGGGACAAAATACCAGACACCTAAAGTTAGGGGAAGAAAGGTTTATTTGGCTCACAGTCTGTAGAGGTTTCAGTCCACAGTCAGCTGGGTCCGAGGCAGGGTGGCCTGGCAGACAGGCAGAAGGCAGCAAAGTAAGCAAGGGATGCAAGCAAGCAGCTAACCAGCTTCTTCCTGTATCTTATATCTTATCCAGGCTTCCTGTTTTTAGGGTGAGCAGTACTCCCACCCTTAATCCTAGTACCCTTAATCTTAGTGTCACATCCTTGATCCCAGCAGAACCATGCCAAACTGATCAGTGCATTAATTTAGTAATCACACACTCTAGATCCAGCTATCTCTTACCGCATGAGGCTTTGGGGGGACATCTAGACACAAACCATAACAGTAAGCTTACAAGATCAGAGATGGGAGCATCTACAATGTCCACATGTGTGCTAGAGATCTAGAAGAGGCAGATGACATAATCTACACACAAGCTCTAAAATTTCCACCAAAAGCCTCCTGGAATTAATCACCAAATTCAGTAAGGTAACAGGATACAAAATCAGCACAAAAAGTTAATAGCATTCCTGTACACTAATCATAATCTCACTGAGAAATACCATTCATGAAAATATTAAATGCTTAGGAATTAACCTAACCAAGGAAGCGAATGACCTCTAGGACAAAAATTACATCACTCCAAAAAAGGTGATTGAAGAGGACCTCAGAAAATGGAAAGATATCCCAAGTTCCTGGATGGGCACAGCCAATATAGTCTAAATAGCTATACTCCCAAAGCTTATGTACACAATCCCAATCAAAATAGTAACAGCGTTTGTCACAGATCTAGAGAAAACAATTCTGAAATTCATACAGATAGTAAAAGCAATCCTGGGTACCAGAATAGTAAAAGCAATCCTAGGTACGAAAACCAAACCTGGAAGAATTATAATCTCAGATTTGAAGTTCTGGCACAAAGCTACAGTGATTAAAACAGCATGGTATCGGCACAGAAACAGATGTATGGCTCAGTGGAACAGAACAAAGGATGCAGAAACAACCCCACTCACATTCAGCTAGTTCATCTTTGACATACACCCCAGAGGAAGCACAGCCTCTTTTAATACATGGTGCTGGGAAAATTAGATATCCAAATGCATAAGATTGAGTCTAGACCCACATATTCACCGTGGACTAAACTAAAATACAAATGTGTCAAAGAACTAAATGTTAAAACAGAAACATTTCACTTGCTGGAAGACAAAATATGTAATATTCTTGAAGAATAGACATACGCAAGGACTTTCTGAACAGAACCCCAAATGGCCTGAAAAGGCAACAAACAGGAACATATCAAATTAAAAATCTTTTCCACAGCAAAGGAAGCAACCAACAGAGTGAAGAGACAACAGAGACTGGGAAGAATTTTTGGCATTTATTCCTCAGACAGAGAACTAACACCTAGAATATATTAAAAAGTCAAAAAATTAAACCCCCCAAAAGAGTAGGCTCAATCAAAAATTTCACAGATGAATAGACATTTTATAGAAGTCCAAATAGATGGCCAATAAATACATGAAAAATATTCAACATCTCTGACCATTAGAGAAATGCAAGACAACACTGAGATCTCATTTTACTTCAGAAAGAACGGCCATCGTTAAAATATCAAATAATAACATAAGCTGGTGAAGTTGCAGGCCAAAAGGAGCCCTTCTACATTGTTGGTTGGAAAGTAAACTAGTACAACCACTCTGGAAATCAGTCTGGACGATCTTCAAAAAATGAAAATTAGAAATTCCATTGGACATTGCTAATCGCCTTCCAGGCATCTTCCTAAAAGTGTTAAAGTCACCACATTACAATGACACATGCATGTCATGTTTATAGCAGCACAATTAATAACAACTAGATCTCGGAAATGGCATATATGCCCATCTACAAATGAGGGGATAAAGAAAATGTGACATTAATACACAATGGAGTACTGGTCAGCCATAAAGAAGGATAAACGAGGTATTTATAGGTAAATGGATACACTTCAAGACCTTATAATTCAGTAAAATAAATCAGACACATAAGCTTGAATATCACATTGTTTCTCTTATATGAGAAAGCCAAAATATAAATAAAGAGCAAAAGGAAAAACAGA
>PVJO010009276.1:0-28032 GCA_004026905.1 Hystrix cristata
TCTTCATAACATTAGAGGAGCTAAAAATTCCTTGACTGCATCACTAACCCTATTGAAAAAAAGTGCTTAAAAAGGAATCAAAAGAATGACAAGGAGTTTGAGAAGCCAAACTAAAAGAGTGGAAAATATTTTCAATGTACATAATCTAAAAAGGATATATATTCAAAATATTTTTAAAATAAAAACTATAACTCAGTAGGAAAAAAAATCAACCAAACTAAAAAATTGAGCATTTTGTAAAACAAGATAGCCGAATAAAAACGTAAAAATGTGCTTAGACTCATTCATCAGAGAAATGTAAATTAAAATCATGAAGTAAGATCACATACTCAATGGCTAATTCTTAAAAAAAATTAACATGTCTTAATTGTACATATCAGTGGAGTTCAGTGTGATGTTTCCGTATATAGATAGTTTGCACTGAATCCAACTTCACTTTCTCCATCCCCTCCTCCCACCCTTTCCAAACTCTAATAATCACTGTTTTACTTTGAAGTCAAATTTTTTTAGTGTCCATGTATGAGAGTGAACATGCAGTGCTTGGCTTACTGTGCCTGGCTTACAGTAATGCCTCAGTTCATGAATGCTTCTGTTTGCAAACAGAAGTGTTCGACAAAATTTTGCTTCTATACGGTCATCTTCCTCAGAATTGTGGAACAAATTAAGTTTATGAGCTGAGGTCCCACTGTATTTCATTTAAATAATGTCCTCTAGTTCCATCCATTTTGCTGCAAATGATAGGATTTCATTCCTCTTTATGGTCAAATAATACTCTACTGTGTATATATATCACATTTTCTTTATTCATTCATCTTCTGATCTAGGCAGATTCCATCTTAGCTTTGGGAATAATACCACAATAAACATGGGCTTACCGGTATCTCTTTCATATGGATTTCATTCCCTTTGGATATACACCAGAAGTGGGATAGCTGGGTAATACAGTAGTCGGTCTATTTTTTAGCTTTTCGAGGAACTGCAATACTATTCTCCATAATGACTTTACTAATTTACATTCCCATCAACAGTATCTAAGAATTCCTGTTCTCCCCATCTGCACCGGCAGTTGTTATTTTTTGTTTCTTGTCATAGCGATAGCTAATGTTAAAATGGCTGTGTATGCCGAGTGTTAGGATGTAGAGTAACAGAACTCTTAAACATTACTCAAGGGAGTATAACCTGATAAAAACCTAGAAAACAGTTGGACAGTTTTTGCTAACTTTGAAGATATAACTCAAGAATTTTACTCCTAGGCGTACACACATACACAAGTATAAATAAATGGACATGTACCAAAGCTCTCTTACAAAACTGTTACAGCAGCATTATCCCGCCTAGTCCCCAAACAGAAACAAACCCCAGTGTTCACCAGCAGTAGAGGGGATGCCTCAGTGGGGAGTCATGCGGTGGAGTAGTCTGTGGTGATGATAATACATTTCCTACAGCTGTACCACAGCAACAGCATGAGATCTCTCAAACATGTTGAGCAAAGGAAGCCAGAGATGAAAAAAGTGTGTGACGCATGTTTCCATGTACATAAAAGTTCAAAAAGCACATGAAATTAAACTATGTTGTTGAGTGATGCATGCATGATGATAAAACTATAAAGGAAAGCAAGAAAATGATACCACAGAAGACAGGATAGTGGTTATTCCTGTGGGTATAATGGGTGATGGTTGAGAGGTGCACAAAATGCTTTGGGGGAAGTGGTAAAATCATCTTTATTAATTTGGTTAACTTTATTAATCTGGTTAATATGTTTTATTTGCCTTGGCTTATTGAGTTAAACATCTTTGTTTTGTGCATTTTCCCAAACGTGTATTTCCAGTACAAAGCTCTAAAATATTAGGAACAGTGCAGTCACTCTTAATATAAACCCCAAGCATCTGCTCTCACCTCTTTGAACTTTTGTACTTTTCTACCTCTTTGTCCTTTATTTCTTCTTGAGACCTTCTCAAATAATTTTCCTCGCAAATTATAAAGTTGGTTTTTGAGACAGTGTACTGCTTTTTGAGGTGAAGTCTGGCACACAAATCCAGACTTTACCCCATGTAACCTTAACTTCCCAGCTATCCCCATCACCAAACACCTCCAAAACAAAATATAACAGCATTTTACAACTCACAAGGTGTTTTTATCCTAAGGCAAATATGCAGATTTGACACCACACACTAAATTCTTCATTTTTTTAGTACACGTTAAGATTCTATACTTTCCATTTTGTTGTCTGTATAAACAGAGGGGTACTAACCTAAGGGAGCCTGGGCCAGCCTGTAATCACTGATTGAGTATGGTCATCTCGATGACCAAAGCCAGCTTCTCACATTTCTTCTTGAAAAGCATGGTGTTGACATGTTTGATACCCTGAGGCATTTCTTGCAGGCTGTATAGTCTGATGGGAAAAGTCCCTGTTAAATATCTGAAGGCCTAGTGGGTAGCAAGGCTTCGAGACCTTCTGCTTCACAGCTCTGGCTGGGGTGGTGCTTTCTGTCTAAGTCAAAATAGAAGTGCCGATGGTCATGTCTTAGCAGAAACCAAGCAGCAGTTAGTCAGAAGGAGAGCATTTATGTGCGCCTGGATGGTTTTTGAACAAATAAAGGTGAAATCTCACCCAGGACTTCATAGGGAATGATAAATCAAAACCCAACACACTACAAAAAAAGATAACCCAAAGGTTTGAAGCTTTTCTGGAAGAATTCCAAAAATGTATATTTCAAGGGAATGTCTCAGGGCAACCCTAAATAAACTGGTGACTTACAGATCAAAGACATTGTATTTTATGAGCTGTCTCCTGACCCGACAGTCCTACTGCCCTTCTCTAACTGTTACATGCATCCAGTTAGACCCTCCCCTGTCCATCTACTTTCTTCCTCCAAGAATCACAAATCAGCCCTGACAACATTTGGTTTCGCATCTTCAGGAATGTAACTGGTACATTCTTTATATGAAAGAGGGAGTCCCAGGAAGGGGTATGAAACAGACAGAATGAAGAGTATCCTATTTCATCTGCACGGAACAAAAGAATGTCTTTCCTTTCCCAGAGTCTGTGCATGTCTGAAAACTTGAATGAAAGCAGACTGGCTGAGCTTAGTCCCGAGCACAGCTATGCAGCTGGCATGGGGAGGGGCTCACTGTAATAAGGGGGGGGGTCACTTTCCTTCCTCTGTGATTGCCCTTATAACAGAATCCCATCTGGCTAAGGGAGCAGTGTTTGACACAAGGTTAGTTATCCTTGACTCTGACACTGCACCAAGTAAACTGCTTCCCTGTACTGATCCCAAGTTCTCTAGGTTCATTTGGGGCATGTATAAGTTTCTTGTCAGTTTCCTTTGTCCTAGGAAGCTTGTGAAGTATAGATCTAGCAGGCAGCCTCTAAGATGGCACCCAGTGATCCCTGCTCTCCTTCTGTGAGTGCCATGTTTCTGCAGTAAAAGACTGGCAATGTTAAAAGGATTTCATTTCCTTGGTGAAATGATACAAGCTAGTGACTTCTATCTTCCTGTCAGACTCTCCCTGTCTGCCTTTGATAAAGCAAGTCCCATGTTAGGGAAGCTTCATGGTCAGGAACTGAGGGTAACTTTGAACCAACAACCTCCAAAGCCCTGAAAGAAGCAAGGAACTGAGAAAGTTCCTTGGTCTAACCCTCAAAAAACTGAACCCTGCCAGCAAACATTAGCACCTGAAAGCACACCCCTCCCCAATTAGCTGTCCAGGGAGACTCTAGTCCTGGCTGACACCTTGGTTGCAGCTTTGGGAGAGATTCTAAAGTCAGGGCTGCCTGTCCTGTCCAGGGCCTCTTGACTCTCAGAAACTGTGAGATAATAAATGTGTGTAGTTTTAAGTTGCTAAATTTTTCTTTAGCAATGTGTTATAAAGCAACAGATAACCAATACCATAGATTTCATCTGTCACCTTCCACTCCATAACATATCCTTAATAATCATAACACATTGTATCATCTTTGAATATATTTGCGTATATTGTTTCATTTCAAAGATGACAGACTGACATACAAATTGAACTCAATATGCTTTCATTGTATACCATCTTGCATTAAAATCAGTTATTTGAGAATGTTACTTGTGATATAGCAGCATTAAAATGCTTCTGTGGTCTAAAGTATGACTAGTTCTAATGTTACGTTGCTGTACATTCATAACGTGACTCTAAACCACTTTCCCAAGCTTACTCCCCATTATACCACACCTGCTGGTCCCTCATAGTTCAGCCACAGAAATAGTGAGAACCACGCTCTCCATGCTGCAGCCTGACGCTTTCCACATCCATCTTTTCTCCTTCAGCCGGTAAGAGAAATGTGAAAGTTATCAGAATCAAAGTGGAGTAATTTGTGTCAACCTTACCAAAAAAAAGTGAGCAGTAGTGAAGGAAGTGTTCTTGCACATGATCGCCTGATAGTAGGCAATCCTAGAAGACTCTGCCAGAACCACAAGTTGGCACAGAGGCCACCTCAATGTGCTGGCATTGCCTGTCCGTAAGCAACGGGAGTGGGGCCACCAGCAGAGACATTCAGCCTAGGGAAAAGGGAAGGCGAGGGAGGGAGTTGGCTTGAAGATGCAGAAACGTTAGCCTGGGAGTAAAGAGGGAAAACAAAATTTAAGTTTTTTTTTAAGTTACTCTCTGCCAGCAACTGTGTCTGCTAGGTCCTAGGGGTTCTAAGATGAATGAGGTCTACTCCCTTCCTTCCAGGACTGTAGCTGAGGATGGTGGGGCAGAGGTCAGGTGAGGCTCATAGGAACTGAGTAATGGAGATGGAAAATCCAAGGCTTGTGTGGCAAATTCCAAGTATAGGTCATACTACCAATCTTAATTTAAAATAATGATTTCTTGCCTCTAGCCTTTGGTTTTTTTGGTTTTTTTTTTTTTTTTTTTTTGAGAGCGAGCATCATTCCTCTGGATATCTCAAGCCTGTAGACCTAAGCCTGAATTTAAGAATTATGTGGTCACTAGTGGGTCATCCAGTTCACCCTGCCTTTTCTCTCCTCTTTGATTTGATTGCACCAAGACAAACATCAGAAGAAAGGAAAAGGGAAGAACTTGCCTCCTTTTGTGCCATCAATGACTCTATTGCTAGGATTCCTTTGGAAGAAATAGTGAGGGGAGAAGCAAAGCCTGGATTCTGTGTTCTCAGCTGGAAGAAGCCTAGATTCTGCAATCAGGGGACCTGTGGTAGTTTCTTCCCTGTGTCTGATTTTTGGTGTGCCCTTTAGTGTGTTTGCCAGGACTATGAGCAGGTTTAGCTCATCTAGACCATCAGGTAGGAAGGTATCATTCCCAGCGTGTACAGATGTACAGATAAGCACTTATGTGTACAGATGAGCACTTATGTGTGGAGCACTGTCTAAACAAAGGCTGTTTTAGGTGCTTAGTGAATGCCAATCCCCTGCTTCCTTTTGTTAAATTGGAGAAGCCACAGTCCTCTTGAGTATAAGAATATTTAACTTCCAGCTCAGACATTACAGCCATCAGGACCATTTATTGTCACTTTTAAAGTTGCATTTTCCCTGGCTCTGGGTATGCTAGTCCCTTCTCCCTGCATGCAATTGTAGTAATGATTGGAATAATGTGGTCATTATATTTGTACCTAAATCAGATGCTCTGGGAATTTTTACATCCTTGGAGGAATCCACCTTCTCATTTTCTCTGGATTACCTTGAGAAAGACGAAGGAGTTGGTATTTATATTGGCATGCAGAATTGAGAGAGAACATAAAAATGGGTGGGATGTATATTCAATAATGGATGGAGGTGTGAACATTTTTGGCTTGAAAATAGGTTTTCCTTTGCTATTATACATGAGCCAAGGAAGCCCCAATTACTCCAGCTCTTTCCTGGAGTAATTAATTCACCTGGAATGTCTTCCTCTCCTCCCTTCCTGTGGTTCCTTCCCGTAAGTTGTTTGTCTTTATTCACAGAACCTTTACTAGGTTCATAGTATGCTGTGGACATAGGACGTGCAGGGGCAGAGCTGCCAGACAAAGACGACAGGGGCTATAGGAAATGGCCCCATGTGCCTTTGTACCCTCCACTCCTAGTCTTGAGTTGGATGCATTGGTTGGTCGCAGGTGGCTCTTTGAGGTGCATAGAGACAGAGAAAGAGGAAAAAGGGGAAAGGAAGGGCCCTGGGCTCTGAGGACTTGGAGAGGAGTGAGTGACAACAGGCCCCATGGGATGGAGTGTGCAGTGAGGACTCGGCGGAGACGGTGTCACCACACAGGGCCCAAGGAGTTTCTGCATAGAGGAGATGGGGGCCTCACCCCCACAGGGGAGGTTCATCAACTCTTGACACAGAAAATCATTTCAGAGTCTGTGAGAGGCATAGGCGGATTTATTAAGCAGAATCCAAGAAGTACACACTTAGGAGTATGGGTGCTCAAGGGTAAGGTGCATTATGGTCTGGAGTTGAAGGTGTCTATGTGGTCTTGAGGGTGTCCTCAAGGTGAGTGGCCTGGAATGTGTGCTCCTAGTGTCTGTCAGGCTGCCCCATAGTTGTCAGAGAAGTCCAGAGATTGGTACTTAGTTAACAGTGCTCTTTCCTTGAGGGCAGAAATCTGTAGAATTTGTGAATCTCTAATTTCCGAAGGAAAACACAGGCCCAATTTATAGACTTATTATATCTTTAAGACTCTTGGGAATTTTGGAGTAAGAGGCCTGGAAGAAAAACAGGCCTAGGAGTGAGGAAGGCACTGTAACCTTAAGTAACTTTGATTGTGTCTTGAGCTTGCAATTTTCTTAAAGATACAATTTTAAGACTGTTACTTTTTTTTTTTTTTTGGTGCTGGGGATCGAACTCACGGCCTTGGGCTTGCAAGGCAAGCACTCTAACCGCTGAGCTAAATCCCCAGCCCCAAAGATACAATTTTAAAATTACAATTTCCTTGACTTCTTTTTACCTGTCTTTATTTCTTCTATCTTGCATCAGCAGGACCAGCATGGCTGGTGGCAGTGGGGACACTGGATGGCATGTAAGAAGCAGTGCAGGTTAGCAGGGCTGATGAGTGGAAGAGTGAAGAGAAACCTGGGGTATGTGGCAGTCGGCAAGGACCTCTCCTCACTTATCCCTGCAAGTCTGACCCCTTGCTGGATCATGTTAGCTCCAGATAAGGAGAGTCTATGGATTCATTCAGGAAAGCATCATTTGGATTGGTCCCATTGTGGGATGGGGGTTGAAATCACAAATAGAACCTGTGACTAAGCCATAGCGTTTGCAGCCTGGTGCTGTAGTTCCTAATTAGGGCTGTGCATTAGAATGACCCCCAGGGAGCTTTAAAAACATACACCATCCGGAGATTCTGATTCAGCAGAACAGGGAGGGGCTGCCATTTCCCTGTTGGAGAACCTCTGGCTGGTGAAAATACAATGAGCAGACAGGAGGTCACCTCCCCTGCTTTCAGGCACTGTGCTAAGTGCTTTGTATGGGAGGAGGTGAAGTCTAGAAACAGTGGTGTGCTTGAGCTAAGCACAGGCACTAATTACAGGCATATCTCTTCACTTGACCTTCAGTAACATCACATCAGTACTCTGAAATCAGCCATGGTGGGAATATGTACACCATGGGAATTGACAAATGCTAAAACTTGGGGCACCCCCTTCCACCCTGAAAGCCAGTTGTTAAACACTTAGCAGAATACCACTGTATATATGAATTATCATTTCATTTCATTTAATATGAATTATCACTTAATTTTAATCATCATAAGCCCGGGTTTTATGCATGGAATAAACATGTGACAACTTTCAAATCACCTTCAAATATGTTAACTACTCTCAAATACTCCATGGGAATGGCCAGGGCAGAGATCATAAATCTCATTTCAAAGGAACATTGGCTCCAAGAGGTTATACTGCCAGGAAGGGGCAGACCTGACATTGAACCCAAGTTTGACTTCTCTCTGTGCTCTTCCTACAACAGCAGGCACTGCTCTAGCAGTCAGATTTCTGGTTCTGAGCCAGTGTCCTGGTCACAAGGGCAGGGGAGACTAGACCTGCCTCCTTTCTCAGATGCCTGATAACAAGAACTTTTCCCAAATGCTGGGAGGGCTTAGCTTAATAAATGACTTTCCTGCTCGTCTTATTTTTGTACATTGAGTATACTCAAGCTAAATTCAGAACTTAAGTAGGCTCATAAAGGCCTCCAATCCAGAGAGTTTATATTTTGAAGGGGGTGTGATGTGCCAGGGAAATGTGCCCTTAAGCTGGCATGGAAAGAAGGGAATCTGAACTTTTTAAAATCCACCCCATTAAGGCCTTGGCCAAGGCCATGGGAATTTCCAAATATTTCACTTGTTATAATTGAGGCAACACTTTGCTAATATGCGACTTAGAGATTTATGTTACCATGGAAAATCCCCAGTAGTGGGTGAGCCAGTTCTAAAATGGTGAAAATAGCAACAAAACCCAACCAGCACTCACAGATACTGACTACTGTAGAAACAGTCATGAGGAAGAAAGGAAAAAGAAATTTCTAAGTCCCAGGGTGTTTCTTTCCATACTTAGGGTTTTGTCAGGACCTAGCTGGTATCAGTTGGGATAAACAACTGAATAAAAAGCTGGTTATGTCATGGAAAAATCACCAAGAAAGATCTTTTTGAGATAGAATTTTCCTTTGTGTCTGTGGTTTGAGAGGCTAAGACTGTTACACATGGCCATAGTTTCAGTGTATTCCCCAAAGTTCATGTGTTGGACATTTAATCCCCAAGGCAACCTTTTAAGAAGTGATTAATTTGTGAGGGTTTTGTTCTCATGAAAGGGTTAATTCCATTATCACTGGACTGAGTTATCAACAGAGTGGGTTCTTGATAAAAGGATGGGTTTGCCCCTCTTTTCTCTCGTGCTTAGGTATACTCTCTTGCTCTTTTGCCTTCTGTCATGGGATGATATATCAAAATGCCCTCCCCAGATGACAGCCCTTGGATCTTGGACTTCCCAGTCTCCAAAACTGTGAGAAACAAACCTCTGTTCTTTATAAATTACTATGTCTGTGGTTTTCTGTTATAGCAGCACAAAACAGACTAAGACAAATACCCACTCTGTATTGCTGCATTAAGAATTCCTAGTTTGTCTCTCCAATTCTCTGACTCCTACCTGGAAATTTCTACAGGTGTTCAAATGGAACATCCTTTACTTTCTGAAGGATATCCCTTGTATTTGCCTGGTTTTTGTTGCTGTGATAAAATACATGAGGCAGGCTACTTATGAAGAAAAGGTGATTAATTAGGTCTGTTTTGGAGGCTGAAAGTTCAGGCAGTGTGGAATCAACTCTGGTAAAGGCCCCATGGTGGATGGTAGAGTGCATAGGGAAGGATCACAACTTGAAAGAGGAGGAGAGGCTGGTGTCCCACAATCCCTTCTGAGGACATGTCCCCATCTGACCTTAGGACTTCCCACTAGAGTCATCTGTTAAAGGTTTTGCCATCTCTCACGTTGTTACCTGGGGAATGAGCTTGCAACACATGAACCTCTTGGGGTAAGAGTAAGGGGACAAAAAAACATCTAAACCTATCTGAAGGATGGGCTTCCTGATGATGCTGTATGAAAAATTTGAGAAAGTGGTGATTTATATTGCTGTGGGCATGTAAAATGATAGTGTTGGCAACAAGGCCACAGAGGCTTGGGAATGGAAGGAGTCAGTATCCCTCTGGCCTGCTGGTGGGAGGTAGATGATCTCTCACCAGCTGCCCCTCCACACCTTTCCGTACTCTCTACCATGCCCAGTGCTTGGCTCCAGAGAAAATATTTCTTTTCTCCTGAATCCTAATTGCAAGTGTTCCCCCTGAAGTGTTTCAGACAAGTGGATTCAGTTGCAATCCTAGCTGTTTTGCAGAACCCCACAGGGTCGAGACTGGTGACTGGGCTAGCTGGAACTGAGCATCCCAGCTGGGCCCTGCTGTGCTCCAGCTGGCGCCCCTCCTAGGAGCTCTGATATTGTGATGAACCACGCAGGTGAACCCAGAATGTCAGACTCAGGACATGCGGGGTGATCGCAGGCGACTTATGTAAACATAAGCAGGGAGGTGCAGGAGGAAGGAAAACCCTGGGCCAGAATTCTCAAAGACAACACCACAGCGTGTTTCCCACACCAGCAGCATCAGCATCACTTGGGGACCTGTTAGAATGTACAGGCTCCAGCCCTATCCTGACCTAAGGATTCAGGATATGCAAGTAAACAAGAGCTCTGAGATTCTTATGTTGATCAGCCTGCTCTGAATGAAGCTGTACCTTTGCCAGCTCCTCTATGTCTCTGTGCACTAAGACAAGGTCAAAGACACATCCATGGGCTGGAGTATTAGGTAATAATCTAAAGATGCTTGTAAGATAGAATGAAGGGCAAGGAGTATGGATATTTCTCTCTCTCTCTCTCTCTCTCGCTCTCTCTCTCTCTCTCTCTCTCTCTCTGTTTCCTCTTTGTCTCTCTGACACAAACACACATACACATACACACACACTCCGCACATGATCTGGACTCAGAAGAGATTTAAGTTTCCAACCTGGTTTTGTCAGTTAATGTTAGTGGCATCTCCAAACATAAAATTTCTAAAACAGAGATGGCAGGTGACTCTACTGAGCTCTCACAAGTAGCTGTAAACATTTCACACGTGCTCACTCATTTAATCCTCAAAAACTCCCCACGTGACGCAGATGTTATTACTCCCATTTGACAGGTGAGGACCTGGAAGCCCTGAGGACCTGTCAGCTTCTGGGAGATGACACAGTGCATGTGGCAGAGTGGGGCTGGGAACCCAGGTGCTCCAGGGCTGTGCCATCCACACACATGCTGTGTCACAGTGGGAGGAGCATCAGAAGAGTGCTTGTGCAGATCACCTGGAATGACAGACACAAACCATCAGCCCAGCCCCTGCCCTGAACTGGCCGCACCTCCATAAGTTATTCTGACACCTGTGTACTTGACAGGTGGGGAAGATGTACTCCTTCATAGACGTTTGTGGTGGTTTTGTCTAAGATGATGGAAATCTAGGTGCCTTTGCTTTTTGTTACCTATATTTTCTTGAAATCAACATGTTCTGTTTTTGTCTGGGAAATAAGAAAAATGTAAAAAAAAAAAAAAACCTCTTGCCTATCTGACTTGTTCACATGGCTTACTTATTTTCAGCATGAAAGAGCAAAGGACAGAAAGACAGAAGCCCCTCCAGAACCTGAGCCTAGCTCCTCCCTGTAGAAGCACAGAGTGCACTTACTCATATCTGAAAAAGCAGCGCACCTCTTCTATTCAGCTCTCCAAAAGCCACCACAAGTGACCTGACAGGGACAGCACGTGCCACTCACACCAGGGACCAGAACCTCTAGGTGCAAGGGATTTTTTGTGTCTTCCTGGTTCAGTGGTATCCGAAATGAGCATTCTCAATGACAAACCTTTCCATGTAGAGAAAAAGGGAATGGAAGAATGTATGGATTAGAGATTCAGGGTTAATGACTTTCTAAGTGTGGAAAATTTTCCCCCAGAGTGCTTCCAAATATAGAAAACCCATGGAATAAATGATGAGCGCTCAGAGATGTTGGCGGCAGCAGTAGCCAGGGTTAGAATGAGGAAGCAGTAGAAATTCCCAATTCCCATTCCCGTACACCACTGTCTTCTGGGCCAGCAGCAGTTTCCTAGCCACCCCTACCCAAAGGCTGTTTAGAGATAGAGAAGGATCAAAGTGGGAATTGAAATGCATAACTTGTTTTAAAAGTTACTGGTGAAGACCTTAAAACAGACCGCATTTCTCCCTACTCCTCTGGACTAGGCTCTTTGGGAGGTTGAGAATGTCAGCCTCCCCTTTTCTCATGTCTGGAAAGGGAATCGTGGTCATACGATTGTTGGTGGTTGTCAAATACATGCCTTTGCACTCTTAACCTCCTAGTAGCCAATTGGACTCAACAAACAAACTAAAACCAGTCCTAGTTTTCTGTGACTACATTAACAAGATAAGGGCTTATGATTGTCAGGTTGCTATCTAGGCCAAAGATGACACCAGCCTTCCCTGCTGAACCATGTTTGGTTTCTTACCAGTTATGAGCTCCTCATCCTTGTGGTTGGAGGAAGCCATTCAAAATGCAGGGAACAGAAGGGCTGGGGATCCCCAAACTTCCTTCCGCAAAACAAGAAAGGCCCTAGAGAGGAAAGTCAGACATGTCAAAGGCATACCAAAAATGCACAGTTGACAGGCAGTGGTGGTGCATCCCTGTAATCCCAGTTATTCAGGAGGCTGAATCAGGAGGATTCCCAAGTTCTAGGCAAGCCTGGGCAACGTAGTGAGACCCTGTCTCAAAATAGGGGTGTGATGATGGGCGTATAGCTCAGTGAAAGGCCCCAGGTTTGATCCCCAGTGTGTGGAAGGCCCTGGGTTTGATCCCCAGTACTGATGAAGGGGAAAAAAACCCAACTGAATGGGAATTATGGAGCTAATGTCCGTAAGTTCACAGCTGCTCAACACGTGAATTCCAAACCTGGCTAGTCCACAAAAAATGAGGGACCTCTCAGAAGCTCCCAGTATATCACCTCAGAAATCCTCTAAGAAGCCCCAGAGAAACCTGGGCCTTTGGTGGGCCTCCAGAACAATGGAAGGGTTTACTGGGCTGGACATATCCCTTGCCGAGCATCAGAGACATGAGGATTACACTGGATAGGGCTGGTGGATTCTTCCTTTGCCGACCACTCCCTCTCATTTTATGAACTGGATAGCACTCACCTCCTGGGAGACTACCAATGAGCCCTGGGCACATGTTTTGATTCTTGAAAGTCCTAGGAGCATAGAGAGAAAGGTCACCACGTTATTTTAAACACAAATATGATGCTTAGATGTATTAATGGCCTGGCATACAAAAGTTGAAAAATAACTCCCCACTCCCTTCACCGTGGCTCAAGGCCTCACCTACATGTCACTTTGACATTTAGGCTCTACATTTTGGGAATGTTCACCACACTGAAGAGATCCCAAGAAGAAGGAAAAATGCTACAGAGAGAAAGGATGGAAATGAAGCCTAAGCAGAAAGTTTAAACGTGATTCCTAAGCTTGGGAAGAAAGGACAAAGGCATCTCTGTGTTTAGGTAAAAGAAGATTGGTTATACGAAGGCTGCTGATCTGTTTTGTCAGCTAATTAAGTGACTTTACTGACACTCTCCCCTGAGGATCTATCTTGGGTGGTACCGGCATTGGATAGGAACCCAAAGGAAGATACCGAGAGTCCAGTCCAGGGAGGAAAACCAAGGGGCAGATTTACCCCTCAGAGCCCATGCAGACAGGGCCCTGGCAGGCTTCCACAGGACTTTCTGAGCCTACCTGTTGACCTCAGGATTCCACTGTGGCGAGTAAGCTTGAAGGAAGTGCTTGTTGAGAGAAAAATACAAAAATACATCATCTTCAAATTAATTAGCAATTGAATAAAGGCTACAAAAGAAAAAGTGGGGTTTCTTTCACTGAGAGTTTTAAGAATGATAGCCATTTCCTTTTGCCTGGAAATAGAAGGCTGTACCAGATACTCTTTACAAGGCCAACCTATTATGCATCTGTGATATTTTAGACCTCTGAAAACAGAAACCTAATTGTGGCTGCCTTGGTCAAAGGCACAGATATTCAAGGTTCACACAGCCAGTGTCCAAGGATGTAAGGTGTGTATGATTGGTCTGGGGCCACCTGGAACCTGGGAGTGGCATGCCACCAGTACTCTGTCTCTCTCTTTGCATCAACTTCAGATTTTGTCTTTATTTTTCACACAACAGAAACAAAGTCACCAAAAAACCTGGCTTTACATCTCACTCTTCACTACTAAAGAGCTGCCTCTGTTTCCAACCCAAAGCATTCCAGAGAAGGGCTTGGTCAAGTGTGCACCTCCAAGGGCGGATGGCCAGGGCTCTTATTGGAACCTTGTGGTTGAATCAGAGGGAGAATCAGATGCCAGGAAGAAGGGCAGACCAGACACAGCTACGCATGTCTAGCGTGGCCCAAGCAAGATGTGTGAGGTGGGTCATGGAGATGAAGGAGCAAAAAGAGGTAGAAAGAATGTGGAGTAAAGGTGGGGAATAGGGTCATTCTGCAGCATAAGTGAGCAAATTGAAAGGACATTCAGTTCTACTCTTGAACTAAGATGCCCCAGGCCAAATATATTTCTTGCCAATTTCCTTTCAACCTTAACTAATAACTTTTCATCTTTAAATTCTGTCTGAGTGAGCTGGCAAAACATTTTATAACACTTTGTGTTTATTTGTGCTTGGTATAGCTGGAAAGATTCCTATGAAGTTTTTTGCCTTCATCATTTTGTCTGTAGGTTTCTACCCAAAATGAACCCTTTCTGTATAGGCTACCTGGGAAATGTGAGATGTACTAATATTTGTTAGTAAGTGGCTACATCTCTTTACTTGGTGGGCAATGGCTTCCAGCCATCAGCTTTAACTTTGAGTGTGATAGAAGCATATTTGCAGTTGAAGGTGGATATACCAGTGGAGTCCTGGGGGATATACCAGTGGAGTCCTGGCTTTCCCAGAATGGCTCATCAGCTTGACAGTGGTAGAAGCCAGAAAGACTAGAATTTGAACCCAGGCTGATGCAGAGCTTCAAAGGCCCGGGACTCTTACTCCAGTTCAGGACAGTGCTGAAGGTGACCGAGCTCAGAGGTACTGCAGGATCTGCTGTGGCCTTTGTTGTGATGGCAATAGTATTCAGCCTCTCCCTCGGCCTCATCCTGTTTCCTGGCTCTGTAGTGAGTGTTTCATTTCCCACGTGTAAATTCCTATCTCAGCATCTAAGGTAGACACTTACCTTTTAGGACTTTTTCCTTTGGGATTAAAGCCAGTATATGTTTTGACTAGGTTCTCAGTTAATTATTGTGATGCCTTTAAAGCCATGATCCAAAGAGTTCAGTGCCAGAGTTAAATCACAATTAAATAAAATGCAGTCTGTTTAATCTGAAGAATTTCAAAATAACTCTGTCCTTATTCCATTTCTTATTCTATTAAGACTCTTAGTTGCAGGTTATAGAAAAGCCAACAATGATTTGGTTAAGGAACAGAGAAGTATGTTTATGTATGGTTGGTGGAAAAAGTTCATGAATCTATAAAATCCAGGAGTAGATTTTTATGCACATCTGGATCCAGGAGATATTAGCCAGATTAGCCAGAGTCATCTGGAGGCTCAACAGGGACAATATGTCTGGGCCTTTTTCACTCTCTACGTGGTATGAGGGTCTTTTTTTTTCCCTTGTGGCCAGCAATCTACCTAGGCTTTAGGTATGATATCTCGGGACTCCTAAAAATGCAGTAGTCACTAATATGCAATGACATGCAGCTTCTTGTAGTGTTCCATGCCATCTTAATGTTTGGCTTATAAATACAGTGGTTGTGGTAGACTTAATGTGGCCAACTTGTGCCAGAACGCCCAGCTGGACTGAGTCGGTGTGATTCTGGGCATAGAAGATCCACCTGAGGATTGTTGCTGATGAAACATAAAGCAGAGTGGGAGCAGAAGCTAGTTGGTAGGCTGTTTCCCAGAAGAAGCTCTGCCGCAGCTGGTTCTCCTGAAAGGAACTCAGCTGTTCTCACGAGGAAGGAGTTTGGGGCCTTGCTGTTGTCGAGGATGGCTGCTGTTGCTTCAGGAGAGCTCTGGTCATCATCTCTGCTGTGAGTATCCTATCCTAGTTCCAGTAAAGATTTCTTCAGCCATCATCTGCAGACACAGACGTACACAGGACAGTGCTGTGGGCTCCCAGCCCTTGATTGGATCTTTTGGGTCTCCAGTGCCTAGATGGACTTTCAGCACTTCCTGCATTTGGCTTTTGGGTGAATACTATAACTTACAAATGTCCTGTATTAAATCTGCTCTCTTACAAACCATTGACTCTAGAAAAGCTGACCAAGACAGTGGTACCTTGGTTCACAAACAATTCATTCCACAGTTCTGGGGAAGATGGTCGAGTTCATGTTTGTGCAGGGGAGAAGGCTGCAGTCATGTTTGTCATCCGATGTGGAGTTTAAGAATGGAAGCAAAATTTTGCTGAACAGGCTGGGGATTTAACTCAGTGGTTAGAGTGCTTGCCTCACAAGCAGAAGGCCCTGAGTTCAATCCCCAGCACACACACACACACACACACACACACACACACAATTTTTGCTGAACAATTCTGTTAGTGAACTGAATTGTTCATGAACTGAGGTATTACTGTAGTAGAATGTCACTTCTAACACCTTCTGTATCAGGGTTCTTCAGACAAACAGGATCAATAGGATGTTTATTAAAAGGAATTGGCTCACATTAGTGTTGAGGTTGAGAAGTCCTAAGATCTGCAAGTGGCAAGCTGAAGACCCAGGGAAGACAATGCTGTAATTCTAGTCTGAGCCCCAAAGACTGAGGACTAGGAGAGCCAGTTGTGTTAAATTCCAATCCAAAAGTCAGCAAGCATGAGACACAGAAAGGACTGGTATTTCAAATCATGTCCAAAGGCAGAAAAATGCCAATGTCCCAGCTCAAGCACTCAGGCAGGGGAGTTCCTTCTGACTTAGCCTTTTTTGTTCTACTCTAGGTCTTCAAATCTTCTGTTGATTAAATCTGAATATGGGCCAGAGCAATAATACAGAAGACCAGTGTAGAAAGAGAAGACTTGAACCACACCGTAAACCTGTTAGATTTGACGTACATTTGTAGAACACTTTACTTAACAAGAGTAGAATAATTCTTTTTAAATACCTATGGAACACTCTTGGGGCTAAATCATATGCTAAGCCATAAAGTCTCAAAATGTTTAAAAGAATTGGAATTATCCAAAGTATCTTCTCCAAAAACAATATAATTAATACAGAAACCAATAACAGAAATAAATTTGGAAAATTCACCAATATGTGAAAATTAACACACTCCTAAATAACCAATGAGTAAGAAAGAAATTGCAAAGGAATTTACAAAATACTTTCAGATGAATAAAAATAAAGATATAAGAGAGCTATGAATTGCAGCTAAAGCTGTGTACTTAGAGGGAAATATATAAGTGCTTATATTAAAATCTTAAGTCATTAATATTCTACCTTAAGATATGCAAAAAGAGGAGACTAAACTTAAGCAGGAAAAGAAATGAATATTTGAGTGGAAATGAATGAAATAAAGACTAGAAAAGTAATAGAATCAACTAAACCAAGAGTTGGCTCTTTGAAAAGATCACTGATGAACAAATCTTTAGCTAAACTGACCAGGAAAAAGGGATAAAAACTAAAATGAATAAAATCAGGGAATAACCAGGGGATATCAGTATCAACCTTAGAGAAATAAAAAGGATTATAAAGAAATCTGTGAATCAATAATTAGAGTCTTACTAATCCTTGACAGCTTCACTGTAAAACTACAGAGCATTTAAAGAAGTAATACCAGCACCTTATAGACTTTTCCAAATCACAGGCTAGTCCTGTGGGCCTACACAAGAGAGAACACCAGAATTTTACTGGAGGTCATGTTCAGAGAACAGATATCAAAGTCCACCCTGGGCAAAATCTGCTTAAAGATAAGCAGATAATTTGTGGCATGTAGCTGGCTACTTCTTGAAAGTTCTTTGATTTAAGGTTTTCCATGTTCAGGCTTTGATTCTTTTTTTTTTTTTTTTTTTTTTTTTGTGGTGCCGGGGATCAAACTCAGGCCCTTGTGCTTACAAGGCAAGCACTCTAATCACTGAGCTAAATCCCCAGCCCCCAGGCTTTGATTCTTGATAAATACAAAAATTCTGTGGAGAAGTAACAAACTAAATTTGAATAATTTATATCTTTATAAAACCAAGGACCTGAGAGAGATGATATTTAATCATGTGATAAACGAAGAAGGTATTTCAAAGTCCTGGCACTGAAGAAGGGAAACGGGAAGACTTGTAGTGCAACCATTTTTTCTGCCTTGGGTCTGCACCTTTATCAGAGCTCCCAAAAGTGCCATGTTGCGACAGAGCACATAGAGGTTCACAACCTCAGAGCTACAAGGAGGAGGGCTCCCGGAAAAATTTGCTGTTTTCAGTGGAAAACATATAACAGTGTTTATGATGACCTTTTACCTTGGGTCTGGATTTGCTGTACTGTTCCTTATAGTGAGACACCAACTGCTTAAGAAAGACTTTTTACTTCATTTAACAGATCTGATGAATATCTCAAGTAGTGTATATTAGTCAGCTTTCCTGTTGCCGGACCCAATACCTGACACAATTTAAAGGAGGAAAGATTTAATTTAGCTCATAGTTTTGGGGGAATTCATTCCACAGTCACCTAGATCCAAGGTAGGAACATCACAAAAGGGCATGGTGGAACAAAGCTGCTCAGTTCATCATGACCAGAGAACAGAACAAGGGAACAGCACCATAGAGAAATGGGCAAGTGACTGTATATAGTACTTAAGGCCACACTTCTGTGACCCCCACAGACATGACCAGCAACATGCTCTACTAATCTGCCAGGTGTTTCTTAATCGAATGAAGTTTACATATCAGAATTAAGTCACAATTCACCCCTTGCCAACCTCACTCCTGAACACATCCTCTTACGATATACTAAATCTTCAAATAAAATAGCAAGTTCATAATTCTGCATAATATAACACAACTATCCCACATACAGTGGAAATGCAGTAATCCCTTCCCCAAAGTCTTGACAGTCCTAGGATTTTTCAAAAGTCCAAGTCTCCTTTGAGACTCAAGGCAAACTCTTACCTGTGAATTTCTGTAGGACTAAAAATTAAGTTACATAATCCCAAGGAACAATGTCACAGGGTAAACATTGCTCCAAAAGGGAGCAATCAGTGGTAGAAAAGAATCAGACCAAAGCAAGACCAAAAACAGCAGGGCAAACAGTAAATCCTCTAGCTCTATGTGTAGCATCCAGGGTACAAGGTGGTAAAATGGGAGTTCTAAAGGGCATGGGCAGCTCCACCTCTATGGTCGTGCCAGTTGCAGCCCACATGACCTCTCCCTTGGGCTTACTCCACTCATGGGCTACAGCTTTCTTGGACTGACAATCCACATTTCTGGCATTGCCAACTTCCTATGGTCTCCACTGCACCTTCTGCTTCATTTCTACAACTTCATGCACTGCTCTTTCAGGGGCCCTTGCCTGGCCCCTCAGAACTTCCTCTGGAATCTGCATGGGAGCCTCCCTGACCCAACAACTTCTGCATTTTGCATGTCCACAAAAACCACCATCACATGAACGACACCAATGGAAGCAATAGCCAGGCCCCCTTGGACCATGACAGCAGCAGTTTCTAGGTGCATGAATGGCTGAGCACAGTGAAATTAATTCAGGGGAACCAGTTCCCTAGGAGACCCTTCTTGAGTAGAGGTCCTGAGGACTCCCTTCTCAAATGAAAGATTGACATTTTTGTACCGTTGAACCTGTGATGAGTGGAGTCTTGCTGATTGCTGAGATGCCCTCAAGGCATCTTTCTTCTTGTTTCTATACAAGGAACTTAATTTCTTTTTTAGTGGTGCTAATCTCTGTAGCAGCCACATCTCCTTTAACCCCAAATTGACACATAGTTCCTTTTTGACCAGAATTTAAGTTTTTCAAAATTTTCTGCTCTGACTTTTCCCCCAGTTCTCATTATAAATCTGGCTAAAAGCAGTTAGCAATGCTCATGCCACAGCCATAGGGCTGAGAGGGCAGTCTTGAAATTTCTTCCACTAGATTCGTAAGTCTGCCTCCCTTAATCTCAGTCTTTTACCAAATCTCATGACTTGGCCAAAAGGTAAACAAATTTTCTGCCACACTGGCACACACACAGCCTCTAGTCCAACTCCCAATGGTGTCCTTGTTCCAAATGGAAACCTCCTGCACCTGGCCTTTTATATTTTTTCTTTCTTTCTTTTTCTTTCTTTCTTTCTTTCTTTCTTTCTTTCTTTCTTTCTTTCTTTCTTTAATTTCTCTGTCTTTCTCTCGCTCGCTCTCTCTTTCTTTTTTTAAACTGTTAACATTTCTATCACAGTTCTGTTCTGAAATCTGACCAGAATAAAGCTTGCTTTACAGCTTTCAAGGTCTTCTCTAGTCTGCATTTTCAAACCTTTCCAAACTCCTTCTGCAAACCACCTCCAAAGGCTTCTAAATCACACGGTCAGGTACAGTCACAGCAATGACCCCACTCCTGGTACCATTTCTGGAAACAGTATTCAATACTTACAACTTAAAGGAGGAAAAGTTTAATTTAGCTTGTAGTTTGGGAAGATTCAGTCCATAGTATGCTGACTCCAAGGAGAGAAAAACATGGCAGAAGGTGTGATGGAGCAAAGCTGCTTAGTTCATAGCAGCTGGGGAGCAAAGGAGGGGAACAGTGCCAGAGAGGAACAGGTAACGGACCTAATATAGTACCCAAGGCCACCCCTCCATGGCCACCCAGACACTCCCAGGAATGTGCTGTATTAATTTGCTAAGCATTTCTTAATGCAGCGAAGTTGACATATCAGAATTAACAGTTACAAGGTGCAATTTTTTTGGAAATATATCAACCTTGGATTCATACACATAATAGACTAGCATAACACATTAGATATGTTTGTAAATAAACTAATGACATGAATGTTTAATGCCTCTTTTCTGAAATAGAGAATGTGATAACTGAATACATGTTTATTTTGGGGTAATTCTCCAGTATCAGGTTTTTTGTTTTGTTTGGAGTTTTTTTGGGGGTGGGGTGGGGGGTGTGCTGGAGATTGAACGTACGGCCTGGTACTTCCTAGGCAAGTGTTTTACCACTTGAGCTAAATCCCAAGCCCTTCCAGTATTAGTTTTAAATCATGAATTGTATATGATTTGGGTGGTTTCACAGTTTTAAATTCTGAGATTTAAATTTTTGATTCCTAGGTCAGGACTTTGTTGGTAAATTATGTTTTATAGCCCTATAGTAACCATTTAATTTAAAGAGAGAAAAAGATGTATTTTTATTCTTCCTCTTTACTTTGAAGGAATGATTAAGTTTTCCTCCATGAGTAATAATCATGAGGAAATTTTCAACTCAGTAATTGTACTGCTGACAAATAATTAGACTTTAGACTGAGTAAAAGAATACTTAAAGTAGAATGTAACAGCATATGAGACATAAAGGAACTATTTCCAATTTGCCCTGGAACTTTGACTATAATACACCTTGGATATGAGGTAAAAGATGGTTCTGATTAGTAATTTTATCACCAATTCTTATTTATGGATAGTGAATTTCTGCTTACCCCTTAAAATGTTATTACTTAGTTTCTAGGGCTTTGTAGTAGACAGGGGAAATAATTTGCTATTGAATATTTTAATTTGATTTGTTCAGTTTTGGAATACTACAGGTGTTAAATGAATACTATAAAAAAGTGGCCATCTGTCCTCCAAATGTTTCAGTGAGAGGGTGTTGTACTATTTTTAAATCAACATTTAAAATTTTGAAAATTCATATAAAAGTATATTTCTGAATTATTGAAAAATTATTCTGAGTGGTCCTACATCTCTTCATGGAACAAAACAGCTTCCTAGGCCAATCCTCATCATAACATTAAATTTTCTTTAGGGCACTAGTGTTCTAGAACTTTAAGTAAGTTTTTAAATTTTTTCTCAGTTTATACACAATGTACTATGTGTAGCCTCTTTGACAACCATCTGGCACCCACATAAATAGTGATGTAACCTTTATCTAGCTAATTTTGCCTAGATATTCCCTGCACTTGTATGCCATTGGTTTTTATTATCCAGTGATGAATCCAGTCTCATCCTGTGCTGAATTTTTCTATGGAACATTAAAGTTTTTGTTTTGGTTTTTCGTTTTTGGTTTTTTCTTTTTCTGGAAAAAGTAGATGCAAGAGTAAAAACTTAGAGTTCATAAAAAATGATTTTGAACTCTGAATGCAAATCCTTGTCATTAAATTGTTAATATAAAACAAACAAGTAAAGCCCTGGAACTCAAAGATGGGTAGGACAGGCTGGCTAGCAAGATCGGATTCAGAAACTTCCCTCACCCACTTTTAAAATTTCTATAGGGCTAGGCTTGCTAAGTCCTCCACAGATAATTACAGCCAAATGTCTCTGCCCAAGAGGATCTTTAATAGGAATCTCAGCCCCCATCCAAAACCACGAAGCTGTAATAACCTAAATTTGGACAGGTACTACCAGGAAGTGAATGGGTATAGAGGCATCAGAGCCTTCCTAGAGCCCCAAAACATAGCTTAGCTCTACAGTGTAGCCCGTTGACAGCCTCCAAATGGACGCTCAAGCTACTAGAGGAAAGAGTCTATTCTTTTCCCTAAAGATAATGCTTCTCTTAGAGACTGGAGGACTTGAGTCTTTGGAACCTGCTCCGAAACTATTGTCATCATGGTTATTTTGACCTCAGTGACCCAAAGCTGCCAGCAATAGCAAAGGAGCCAATGGGCCAGTCAGATAGTTTTTCTCTTTTATTTAAGAACACAGATGATTCCTTAAGTATGTTGGGAATGCAAATCATAAACAAACAAACAAGAAACATTGATTTGCTCTGTGCGGAGGTTTGTTTCGTAAGCTCCATAGTTCAAGTTTTACCTGTAACTCACACAGCCTTGGGCAAGAAATGTTTCATCGAATCAATTAATGCTTTAAAGTAGCTTGCTTAACTCCATTTTTCTGCGTACATTCAGTTAACTAATTCTGTTAGCAAAGACTATTGATGGTTTAAGAAAAATTGAAGTTCATCTCTGGCAGAGACTCCTAAATTGTGATGTTGGTGGTTACTGCACCCAAGGTTTCCAACTTAATTAGAAACACTGGAGTGTAATTTCACTGTGGCTGTTTCTCTAGCTGTTAATTTAGCTGACTTGAATTCATTAAGTTTTTAATGGAAACAATCTCACACTAATTAGCTAGCAGCAGCTCCATTTACTAGCAGTTGGTTTCAGGTAGGATGTGCTGGGTTTTTCTCCATGGAGCTTCTTAAAGCAAACTCTCCAAGGGCACCTGGCCCAGCTTTGGCTATATTGGGAATCTAGAAACAGACCTTTGAAACTGCTTGTGTTTATAATCAAAACCAGAGTCTAGCTATATTGGGACTCTAGAAACAGATCTTTGAAACTGCTTGTGTTTATAGTCAAAACCAGAGTCTAGCCAGTGACTGAACACTAAAGCTGCTTGGGTTTTGTTTTTCTAGCTGCATTTCCAATGACAAAATGCCAAAGACGTTCTGTTTATTGGTTCCCAGGAGGTCTGCTGATAAGGTAGGACAGAAGCTTGACACTATTGTTTCACATCTAAGAATTTTTTTAGAAGGTGAAGCAAGTGCTTTCCATTTCATTATTTTTATTAAGACATTAGTGATTTTGAAAACCTGATATTTGTGTCTGTTAACTCTTGTGGACTTGCTGTGGTTTTTCTATGTTTTCCACAGGACTGTTCAAGCTGATCAGATAGCCCCTTGTTCCAAGGTACTATTTACAAGTCATAGATAATGATCCATCTCAGTCATTTCCCAGGGCCAGTAGTGGGGCTCAGTCCAGTTTTGGGACTACAGACCTGAGCCCCCACTATGCTCAATTTAAGCAGTTCTAGCAGCTCCCTTACTCCTTGCATAGGTAACTGTGTCACACTCCCTGCTTCCCCAACAAAAGCTTCTTCTACAGGGTCATGGTTAAAGATCACTCATTTTAAACTGAAGCCAGCTGAATGGCAAATTTAGCTGAAAGGAAGGTGGGGGACACAATCAGAGAACTTAGTGATTACACTACTTATCTTCTCCACTCGCTTCCCCTTGCAGCTGTGTCTGACAGAACTTCCTCCCCCATCAGAACACCTTCCACTGCTGTCAGTTGTCTGCTTTGAGGGGTGGCTCAGATGTTGGCAGAGCTTTAATCAGCCCAGGAAACAGAGTCTTGAGTCAGTGTGTTCACTGCAGAGGTGTGACAGGGATGTGTGTGACTACATCACCATCACATCACATGGTTTCCTTGGGGTAGGAGCTTCTCTTAATTCTTACTTTCATTGGGCCATTTCTTAACCTATGCTTGTCTCATTTCAGAATTCAGTGTTTACCTTGCATAGAGTGGAGATTTTAGGACTAACCCTTCACTATACTAAGAAAAATTTGTTATCATTCATTTAACAACCACTTATTGAATATTTATAAAGGGATCAAATACACTGGATTTTTCAAGATACCCCAGTTTTTAAAATTTTGATATTTTCCACAAGGCAGTTTATTAACCATATTTAGTATAGCTTTAATACTTGTGATTCTTATACAAGTTAGGAAAACAAGGAGGGGCGTGTTATGCTTTGCATCTGATCATATCAGCTGTGTGTTGGAATCATTAGGAACAATGATAAGATGTGACTCTCACTTCAAACATGTATACTGTAGCTAGGGACAGGAGGTATACACTGCAGTAGCTCTAATGGAGGGTGGAAAGTAATGAAGGATACAAGGAAGAAAACAGTGGGAACTTCAGAGAAGATTACCTTGAGCTGGACATGCCCTCCAGATAAAGCCTTTCAGTCAGTGCAGAAGGATCCGAAAGCTTTCAATAAATAGCAGAGTCTGTGGTACAGTGTCGAAGGCAGGCAAAATGTATGAGCAAAAATCTGCAGAGAAGGATATTGGAGTTCAGATCATGTGAAGCAAGTGAAGTGAAGAAATGATACATTGATCAGTACTCCAGGGAGACTGGACATCGGGTAGTAGGCAGTGGGGGAAGGGGAGGCTGAAGGTTATTATGGTGGAGGTCACAGTTAGGCTGGGATGGCATCCACGAATGGAAGGGGGGAGATCCAGGGAGGACAGCGGAATGCAGGAAACTAGAAAGGCAGGTGGACCTTCCATGGTGTGCAGGAAATGGTCAGGTGCCCTGTGCAGGAGCCAGAGGACTGTCGATGTCAGTCTGTAGCCTCTGGGAGTTCTTGCATCTCAAAATGTATGGTGTTGGTCCAGCAAAACAGTGGCCGGAGAAAAGGAACTCTGGGTGAGTTAGAGTAGCACTTCTCAAACTTTAATGTGTGTACAAACCACATGGTATCTTATGAAAATAGAACTGCATTTGTAAGTCTGAGCAGGCCTGAGATTCAAACTCCCAGGTGAGGCCCATGTGCTGGGTGACCACACTTTGAGTGGCATGGAGCTAAAATGACTTCCATTCGCTAGTTTTAGGCAGTGATTTGTAACAGATGAAGAGTCTTATGAGACAGTGACCCATTTGTTTCTAAGTGTTTTTATTTCCTTAAATCTCATTCTAAATGTGGCACAGTGCCGGTGAAGAGTTAAGCCAATATTTGTGTGTTTAGGTTCTAACTTCACTGCTGGAAACCATGAGCCTCTCCCCAGGAGGGTGTGTGAACAGGCTGTCTAGATGTCTAAGGTATAAGACAACCTGCTTTCCTTGACATGGGTGGGGGGATACCAGGAAGGGGAAGGGCATCCCTTTACTTCCAGGAGACTTCTTTCTGTATTGGGGGGTGTAGGGAATGCCTTTGGGGCATCGCGGATGTTGAGGAAGGAAGGGTTCTTATCCAGGACTGGCAGATCCTTCAGCCCCTCCTGCCACAGTTTCTGGAGTCAGTTTGCAGCCCAGGAGGGCCTAGGGATTACTTCAGAGTTGTGCGCACCTAGGTTGATGACTGAGATGGCAGCAGGAGACCAGGCAATTGGGTGGGCTTTGCAGACTATGGCCTTTCTCTTTTTGAAGCTGCTCTTCACAGATCCAAGCAGTATCACCTATTTGTTCCCTATTACTCCATAAAGCCCTTTGTTTCCAGGGAGACCAGCTTTGTTTTCATGCCTGTGGCCTTTGTGTGAACCAGGAGAGCAGGGCTTCTGCTTCTTCTGGAGCTGGATGAGGGAGCGCACATGCAAAATCAATACATTTGGAGTTGTCTATTTATAAATATATGACAACTGTTTGTTCCTCTTCATCATCTTAGATGATATCTGTCTTACTGATCAAATTAATAGGCCTTGACCCACCATCCACCTACTTGGGAAATTCTGGTTACCCTTTCCTCTTATAGAACAGCCATGCCATGCTGCTTATTTATGTAATCTGGTCTTGGTCCTCCTAGCCTCACCTCTGAAGTTAAAGCTCCAGTGGAGAGGGACTGATCATCATCCAGGCACAGCCTACGCCCGGTATTGTCTGGCCTAAGCATCACCAGGCTCCCTGCACCTGGAGATCCAGGCACTGCAGAATCAGTCTTGCTGTCACATGGGATTCTTGCCAAAACTTTGCATAATGAAGCTGAGAGGCGATCACTAGACAGCAGCATCTTCTCACAATGGGGGTAGAAAGGGACTGTAGGTAGTTCTCCTACTTTTTATATTTGTCAGCTTTACTTTGCTTTGACAAAAATACTTGATAATAAAGAAAAGTTTGTTTGGGCTTATGATTTCAGAGATTTCAATCCATGGTTGGTTGATTCTATTACTTTTAGTCCTGTGGTGAGATAGAAGCATCATGGGAAAAGGATGTGGCAGAGGAAATCTGGTCATCTCATGGCAGCCAGGGAGGGGATGGGTCAGAGAAGAAGGGGCCAGGGACATAATATAATCTACAATGTCATGGCCCATCACCCAGTCCCTTCAACTAAGCCCTACATCATAAATTTCTATCACCTTCTAGTAATACCATCAAATTGTGAATTCATCAGTGGATTCATTGACTGATGAAGATGGAGACCTCATAACCCATTACCTTCTAAAAACCCACCTCTGAACATTGCTGAATTATGGACTGAGCCTTCAACACACGAACCTTTGGGGGACAGTCCAGATCCACACCATAACACTTAGCAAGCCTGGGCCTCCATGTTGCTGCAGCCTTCTTGTTTTCACTCACATGGGCCATTAAAGTCCAAGCTCAGCTGCTCTGCCAGAGGCTCCTCATGTGGGTCTCCATCACAGTTCACCCTGGACAGTGAGGTTCTGGCATTACAACTGGCCTATCTGGCCTTTCTCTCAAATAGTGAGCTCCTTCTTCTTTTTTTTTTTTAATTTTATTGTTAATAGTACAGGTTTGAAGTGCATAATGATTACATTAATTTTGGGGAGTTGGTGCATATACATAACATATCTTAATTCTTTTTACATCCCCTTACATTCCTCGCCCTTTCTCCTCCTTCCATCTCTTGGTCAACTAACCATTTGCAAAAGATCTCTCTCCCTGTTTTCTATTATCTGTCTTTTATTTTGTTGTTTAATTATTTATGCTTTGGGTTTCTGGTCTAAGAGAAGACATGTGATATTTAAATTTGTGTATTTGATTTATTTCACCTAACATTAGGGTTTCGGGGTACATCCGTTTTCCTACAAATGACTCAAATTTATCCTGCTTTGTAGCAGAGTAGTACTCCACTGTGTATAAATACCACATTTTCTTTATCCATCAGTTGATGGACATATAGGCCACTTCCAAAATTTAGCTATTATAAATTGCACTGCTATAAACATGGGTATGCATGTATCATCATTGTAAATATGATGTCTTTAACTATTTTGGGAAGATACCTAGAAGAGGAATAGCTGGGTCAAAAGGGATTTCTAGTTTTAGTTGTGTGAAGAATCACCATACTGATATCCATGATGTAATACTAGTTTGTATTCCCACTAAAACTGTAAAAGTGTTCCTTTTTCTTCACAGCCTGTCCAGCATTTGTAATTATGTGTTGTCATAATGTTAGCCATTCTTTCTGGAGTAAGGTGAAATTTCATTTTTGTTTTAATTTTTATTTCTTTTATTGCCAGAGATATTGAACATTTATTTATGGCCATTTTTACTTCTTCTGAGAAATGTTTATTCATTTTGATTTCCCATTTTTTTGACTGAATCTTTTATTTTGGGGGGTCTATTTTGGGGAGTTTGCAAGTACTCTTTCCCCTTCAATTTTGTTAAAGAGTTTGAGGAGAATTGGCACTCTACCTTTCTCTAAGGTCTTGTAGAATTCAGTGGTGACTCCTTTGGGCCCTATGCTTTCTTAGTTGGTAGGTTCTTTTATTACTGCCTCAATCACATTACCTATTTTTGGATTATTTAGAGTTTTTAAGATTTCTTGGTTCAGTTTTGATAATTCCTAGTAGTTACTAATGAT